>MNCI01008033.1:1152375-1183700 GCA_015680685.1 Gnetum montanum | reverse complement strand
GCTGCGATATCGCGTACGCGATATCGCGGCCTAGTGCATATGGCGTCTCATCAGTGTTTAAGCATTTTGGTGAAATTTTATTTGTTTCAAGCAACATACTATAGGAACTATATAGACTAAGTGACTTGACAAAATAGGAAATCTTTAATGACTCATAGTATTCCACAAGGTTAGTTGAATTCATGTTATAATAGCCAGTTATAGTTTCATACACAAACCTAACCATTTTAATATTCACAATAGAAAACACACATTTATGTGTAGTTTGCTCTATAACCATTGAGTTTATTTGGAGGTATCTTGGCCTTGGGGTTGCTAGAGACCAGCAAGCATCTAAACTCAAGTTTGAAGGAACATCTTAATTTCCCGTGATCCTAGTTACAAGACTGAGGGAAAAGTAGGTGGTCCCAAATGGTCACCAATAGTTACATGGTAGTGCAACCTCTTCCATGATCATTTTCTTTATTTGACTTATGGTTTAAGAGGATATGGTCATATATGATTTCGTGGTGTCAATCTCTCCAAGTCTTCCTTCCTAATCATTCTATTGGTTTTCCTCAATGTATCTTTCAAAACGATTGTGTTAAGCATCACCTTCAAAAAGCCTGGAAAATCCTCTTATTTGAGATTATCTTGTTTATTTGGAAATGTCTCCTAGATGCTTGGTATCAAAACACAAACTACAATGAATTTGACTACGGTATGAAATGCTCTATTGCTAGTATTGTTCAACTTCAATGTCGAGAACTAGGCTTTATCAATAATATTACCTTTTTCTAAATGATTTCTCTTTGAATTAGTTGTATTGGTCTCCTTTTTCAGCTGTCGTCCCAGGGGGTGCGATAAGCTTTTGTCTTGTTGCAGGCGACTGGGGGGTCATCTTGCAACATTGGGCTCTGTTAAGGTTTTGGATTTAATTTTTCTTCTCCAGCTTGTAGCTCACCTTAACAACCCTCCCATATATGATTTTGTATAAATAAAAAGAATATGATTTTTTTGTACATTCTTAATAATGGAACATGGAGTATAGGTTGCTTGGGCAAGAAACCTTGAGATAAACACCTAGCCTATAATTTATATTACAAATTTTAAAAAACATGAAAAAAGTAGCATAATTTTGCTATGATCAATAAGTATTCTCACAATTTACATATTTACTTACATAATAGAAACTCAATAATTATACACCTAGGTCTTAACAGTCCAATGAAAATGTCGATGGATGAAATTGATCACATAATATATGAAATTCAGAAACTCAAATATGAATTATGAACTTATTTCAATGGGTTGCATTGCCATGATTGTTCCTTTAATTGACTTATGATTTTAGAGGAGATAGACCTATATGATCAAGTATCAACAAAAATGATATGATTTTTGCTTACATTCTAAAGAACAGAACATACTTGGAGTATGGGTTGCTGAGACGAGAAACCTTAAACGAAATATCTAGTCTATAATTTATATTATAAATTTTAAAAAATATGAAAATATTAGCATAATTTTACTACATTCAATGAATCTTCTCATAATTTACATAATTTACATATTTTACCTACATAATGAAAATTTAGTATTTATTTACTTGGGTTTTACCATTTCAATGAAAGTGTCCATGGATCAAATTAGTCACATAATATATGAAATTCAATGATTCAAATAAGAATTATAAACCTATTTCTATGAGTTGCATTGCCATGCAACCTCTCACATGATTATTTCCTTTATTTAACTTATGATTTTAGAGGGGACAATGCCATATGATCAAGTATCAATAAAAATGATATGATTATCATGTACATTCTCAAGAATGGAACATACTTGGACTATGGGTTGCTCAAATGAGAAATCTTGGAAGAAACACCTAGTTTGTAATTTATATTACGAAATTTAAAAAATATAGATACATTTAGATATTTGGATAAAATATATCAGAATATATTCATTCTTTACTTGGAATATCACTTTTCTATTTCTTATTAGTAGGTTGCATGGTCGTGCAATCTTTAAAAAAAAAAAAGCATTTTATTATTTAGAACATTGTATTTTATAACAATGGTTCTACAAACAACTAATCTACAAAATCTACATATGTATTAGGTTGCTTGGATGAACAACCCATGATATAACCATCAATGTGTGTTTTTAAGATCTCATTTTACAAGAAAAAACAATGAAAACAAACTATTGTTATATATTTGAATGGTTTAAATCATGTTACATGAATATAGTTTCTATTAGTCATTTATGATATAATTTTCAAAACTATATTCATTTTAGTTGTTGATCATACAATATTGATTAATATAGCATCAAAGATAACAAGGAACAAATAGCAAAATATATTATTAATGTACCATAGTTACAATTATGAAAATGAATGATCACCAAAGCAAAAGTGTGGAGTCCTAAAAATGGTAATTTGATAGAAAGTAAAGATTGATATGAAATAACAATATCCATAAACCATCAATACAAGCATATCAATCGATGATAACATATCTACTAAGTTAGTACATATCTATTAAGCTACTATAAAGTATTTGCATATTAATGGTGTTTGCACTTACATTAGGTATTCATATTTCCAATGTATGAAAGTACATTCTTTCTTAATATGCAAATACTATGTAAATACAAAGTTACTTAATAAAATACCCAATATAAATATAAACTTCATTATAATAAAGACTATTTAGCTATGTCACAAATAATAAAAATCATAAGCTATCAATTCAAATATATCTATTGATGATAATCTAGTATACATAATATATCTTAAATATACATGGGCTTAGAGAATCAATCAATTAGAGAACAAAAAGAGTAGCACTAAATTACTAACTATACAAAGCAAACTTCCTTAATACAAACACTATTTATCTATGTCATATATTACAACATCCATAAGCCATAAGTACATATATATCTATTAATGATAACAACATATATATAGTATACCTTAAATATACATTGGCTTAGAAAATAAGTTAGAGAACAAAAAGAATAGCACTAAATTACAAACTATAGAAAGCAAACTTCTTTAATACAAAAACTATTTAGCTATGTCATAGAAACCAACATTGTAAGCCATTAGTAAAAATATATTTATTGAGGATAACAATGTATACATGGTATACCTTAAATGTACATGGAGTTACAGAATTGATCATTTAAAGAACAAAAAGAATAACACTAAATTACAAACTACAAAAAGAAAACTTCCTTAATATAACCACTATTTAGCTATGCTATAAAAAATAGCATCCATAAGCCATCAGTACAAATATATTTATAGATGATAACAAAGTATACATAGTATATCAAATATACATGGGCTTATAGAATTAGTCACTTAGAGAACAAAAAGAATAGTACTAAGTTATGAACTATAAAAAGTAAATGTTTTAAAAACAATATTTACTATCATATAATTATTTCAACATAAGACAACCATTTAGTTTAAAACCTATAGACGTGTTTAGCTATCAAAAAGCATAACCATAACAAATAAGACTGTGTTGCATGACTAATTAAGAATTCAATACTTAAATACAACTTTTATATTAATAAGATTTCCTAAAAGAAAATACACACATATAGATAGTTATTATATCCTGAACTATTTAAACATCTACATTAGATTCCAAAATATAAAAGAAAAATCTCAATCAAGACTAAATCTTATCTATAATTATATCATCCTCTTGAACCTATACATCTTGATACTACAACATGTCTATTCTGATACAAAACATGAGTAAGACATAGTCTCAGTAAGGATTAGCTTTCAACACCCACCTATAGCCATGGGTATATAAAAAATAGATTTTAAACTAAAAATAAGTTGCATATCTTTAATAAGAAGGTTTGTTTATAAAGCACAATTACAAATCACACTCTATAACCATTGGTGATTTCAATAGATTTTCAAGTAGAAAAAAATAAAACGTATACACTAATAAATAGTTCTTTTACTCAACAAGTAGTCCACAATACTTATCTATTATTAGTTCATAATGACATAGATGATTAAAAAGTAGCAACTTCTGTAAGCTATATATTTTTTCCTAGGATAAACTTAGCAACTAGCCTAGAGAACATGGTTGAAGGAATATTGTTGGATTTTGGGTGACATTATCTAAAAAGGCAAGGTAATTTCCATTGTAAAATGTTTTTTAGAAAATTAACTTAGTGGCTCAATGCTCATTCTAAAAAGGGTAGGTTTGGTAATGGGGGACAAGAAGAATAAAAGCCTAGCCTCTCTGCAATAACTAGTCTTAGGCTTAAACCTTATCATCACTCCAATATTACACAAAGAACTATTACATTATGAAATTAAATTATACTATTTTAGGATCAAGGCATGAAATTGATGTACTAATTTTCCAAGGTGGAAATGTAAAAAAATTCAATGAAATCCCCAATATCAAAGTGTCACAAAACATAAATAGGAATATGAAAATTTTAAGATTTATGGTTGATGGTTGAACCAAAGTGGTTCCTTTTAATCCAAACATTTCTATAATTGATTACATAAAATAGTTTAGTTGCACAAATAAGCCACTGATAAAGTTGAACAATTAAAAGTCTGAATAACATTCATTTTGGTAAGCTTTTACTATAGGGATGCTGTCACAAAAAAATTGCTAATAAATTTGATTAGATTATCAAACTAGAGCCAAGCATACATGAAGCACTAAAGAAAAATCAGTTAATTTAATAAAATTCATGAAATTTATAGTAATTGCTGCAAAATTAGGGCAAGGGCTTCATAATTACAAAAACAACAAAACAAAAATTTCAAAATTTACATAAGGAAGGGATTAGGTGTAGACAAGCGCAGCTAAGTATTTTGGAATGGAGTAAAAAGAAACATAAGAAGTGATGTAGAATGAGAATTTTGAAGTGGATGGAGGTTATTTTACATGATTTAGGTGTTTGAGGTTTTTCTTTATTGGCAATTTTCTTAATTAGCAAGTAAATTGAAACTTTGATCCATAACTTGAAACCTTGAGCTCTTACTTCTCAAGAGATTCATCAAACTGGCACTAGAGGTAGTTAAATCTCTTCTAACCTTAGCATTGATGATTGTTTGATCTATCTTTCAAAAGATTAAGCTTTCCATAAAGGATATTTACTTAGATATTGATGTCAGTATCTATGCTAGAGAAATATTCTTTAATAAAATTCGAATACATTATGTAGCCTAGAATTATCGTAAAAGAGATTAAATAGACATAAAATATCATTCTATACCTACCACATTAATGAAGAAAATAAGATATTGTAATAAAATTATTTTTATTTTATTAAATTTATTTATATGTAACGTGCTTAGGTATAAATTTATACCATGTTATAACCCCATGTTCCTTGTTACAACTTGAAATAGTTATAATCTAGGTTCACCACATGGTAAAACATGAAATAATTATAATCTAGGTATAGCACATGGTATATAGTTCAATTAAAACTATTATAACTTGGTAATGTCTTATAGAATCAAACCCATGACTTGGAGGTTTCAAATAAAGAGCCTTATCATTGAAATTAAACCTCATGATGTGGAGGCTTTTTGGGCATAACCCATTATACATACACAAATTGCTCGTCTAAGGGAGAACACGTTTAGGATATGACAACATGAGGGATAATCATCGTTAAAGGGCCAAGGTTAGTATTATATTTAATGTAAGGTCATATTAGTTATGACATGTATCTAATATAGCTAATTTAAAATTTCAAGTTTAAATTGGCATTTTCATTCTCCCTCCACCAATATCTTAATTTGATGGTTATATAAATAATTCTTTTTTTGGAGGGTCCAACATCCTTCCCATATTTAATTCATGCTACATGGTTTGGATATCAAGCATTTGAAACAAAGTTAACCCATCCCATCCTTGGAACAACCCAAGGGATCATGTGGTCAACTTGCATGTGTTTAGATAACATGATATACATATTTAATGCATGCTAGTTGGTTTGTTTATCAGGATTTTGATACAACATTGATCTATCTCATTCTTTTGACAATCCAATATATTATGTGGTTAGCCCCCATGTGTTTGGATAACATGAAGTACATATTTTATGCACAATAGTGGGTTGGAATAACAACTGACCTCTTTCTATTATGATTTCAAAGAAACCCTATATTCTTAAAAACTACTTTTGCATGCATTAGAGTATGTGATATTTTAAAATACATTTCAAATCATCTCATCATTTTGACACTTCAAGGCATCATGTAATTCATGCTACTAGGTTTGAATAACATGAAGTATAAATGTAATATGTGATACTAGGTTGGGATATCAAGTAACCTCTTTCTAGTATGATCTTGTCTATGAATAGATGTACCAATGACATGTTTAATAGCTAACATTAAATCCTAGGTTCTCCAACACCACTCTTGCATGCTAATGGATTGGGATATTAAGTATACTCTTCATCTGTTTAATAGCTAGCATTAAACCAAATATTATCCTAAACAAGTCTTCCATCCTTTAGACAACCTAAGATATCATGTGGTCATCCCCCCATGTATGTGGACAATTTGAAGTACATATTTTATGCACGATAGTGGGTTGGAATAAAAAATGACATCTCTCTATTATGATTTTGAAGAAATCCCAAATTCTTGAAAACTACTTTTGCATGCATTAGAGTAGGTGATATTTTAAAATACATTCCAAATCATCCTATCATTTGATAGGCAAAGGCATCATGTAATTCATGCTATTAAGTTTTGACAACATGAAGCACAAATGTAAGGCATGCTACTAGATACTAGGTTGGGATATTCAAAAGCATCTTCCTAGTATGATCTTGTTTATGACTAGCATTGTAGCCTACTCCTAATGCTAAAAAGAAAAGGTTGTATTAGAAAGGTTAGCCCTCTTTCTTGTAGCACTAGTTTAAAGATTGTCATGGTATAATTAAGAATAACTCTACCATAGAGAATAGCTTTTTGATTAAACTCATTTTAGATGGTTGTTGGTCTCTAGTTCCACCAAGGCATGGATGTCCCCAAATAGCCTTTGCTAGTAAATGAGCTAATATAACTAATTGTAAATAATAATGAAACTCCATTAAAGATTTAAGAAATTTGGTTTAAGAAATTTTTGTTATATATATATATATAATTATCTATCTCTCTCAGCTATCTTTTAACACAAAACAAGAAATTAAATAGCTCCATTATTAATCTAGCATTAAATATTGGAACATGCACATATAGTAAATGGGTATTTTTATTGAAAAAGCCAATCTTCAATTCTAGGCTATTTGCTAGCTAACTTCCTAAAGCAAGATCACAAAAGCTTTGCTAAATAGAGTGACAAACTAAGGAAACTAGAATTATTCATAAAGCTCAGAACCAAAAAAATGATAATATTTATATGTTAAAATGATTAAGAACTAACATTTGCTAGAGCTATCCTACTTAATTAGAATAACAAAAATAAGCTAAATATCTACTTCATAGAGAAAATAGCCTGTTTCAAAACTTGTAATCCATTCATATGTAACTATGCAATACTAATGCTAGATGAAATAAGAAAAAGCTAATCAACTAAAAATAATGAGCTAAGAGACAAAAAATAAAAGAGATAGATAAAACTTGCTTAAAATACCATTAAAAAAATCTTTATAAGCTATTTCTTCAAAAAGAATGCTAGCACAAAATGTTCCAAAAATATCCTTCCTTTAAAATTATGCTCTAGGCTTTATATAGTAGCATTTAGTAGTTACAATAGTTATAGAATTTAAGCTACAATCTCCTCACATTCTCCTTTTATAACTATAATATGTTGTCTATTGTTTAGCTTCTTGATACATCTTCTCCATTCACTACACTTGGAACCCTTCCGTAGCTAGCTATTTGATGAGCCGCGATATTGCGTATGCGGTATTGTATCATGCCTTAATTTCTATAAATAAGAGGTCACTTCCCTTGTTCTGGGGAGTTAGACTTAGACCCTTAGCTAAACTCTTGCAGTTTTACCATTCTAGAGTTAGAATAATTCCTGTGTGCCCAGAGTAGGAGTCCTAAAGTGAACAGATCTTTATTTGAGTAAATTGTACCTAAGCGCACATTTGTGTACGGCAATAAAGACGAACTTTACGATAAACCTTGCAACATACAAATTAAGCTAAATAGTAATTAATTATTGTTGAATGTTTAAATGCTTTCCTAGTTAATTAATCTCTCTCTCAACCCTTGACTCTCCTAGTTAAGTACACTCAATACAACCACTTCGAGCATGTGTGTAGCACTTGGTAACCCAATAACGATTAGCATTTGGTAATCCCAGCAGCGTTACAATGGTTTAGGATGTGTGCAGCAAGTGGGAACAGATACTGGTGTTAGGAACAGTTAGAACTTAGTTAGTGAATAGTTAATGAAAGTTAGTCATTTAGTTCTCTTTACCTTCCCCTATTAGCATAAGACATTAAAAAGATAAAATTTATAAAAATCATATACCTTAAGCTTACTTAACCATACAACCATGACAATACAAGTAAGTTTGGGAAGACAACAATTGATTAACCTTGAGTGTTCCATTAGGGCATGCAAGCACTTAGTCCTTGGAGTTCGACCGGATCGCGCGTGAAACGCTTGTATTCGTATGGTTGAGTGTAGGGGTACCTCGCCACTCATCATTATTTTAATATTTTTCCATGATAAATAAGGATCTTAATAGCCTCATTCATTGAATCTAGCTTAGAGCTATCTAGATTCCTAATGATGTCTTTAGCACTATTCTTCTTAAAGCCTAATTCATTTATTAAGTTATTTATTTTAAGTAAAGTAGCTCATGCACTAGAACAAGTATGTTCAAATTCTAGCTTCTTTTGAGTAGTTTCATGCATAATGCTTGTAAATATTTAGCTTAAAATGCTAAAGATATTCTATTAAATGAATGCATATATATCTTGAAATTCTTGAAAAACCTCCTATTTTTCCTTATGTAAAATCTTGAACTTCTCTCAAAATGAAAGCTTTTTTTATAACATTAATGATAGCTCTGTATTTTGCTCTATTATAGCTCTCAACTCTTATTTAGCTTAATAGTAGTGTTGATGAGTCATCATCATGTCAACCCCAATATCGAGGCTCTGATATCGAATATGCAATATTAGGTCCCAAGAAATTGATGTCAGATATCCAATATCATCTCTTCTGTGCTAGCCTATAAATACAACACTTGGGTGCATGGTTGGGATATATTTTTAGTTCTCAGATTTTGATAGTTTTTCTTAGATTTCTAAATTTAAGTTATGTTATTTCCTATGCATGCCCGTAGTTGATGTTTGTAATTGTATGACACCTTTGTTCAAGTGTGATATACTTGGACATGTTACATGATTGGAAATAAAGATAAGGATTACTCCCATCATTGTAACATCCACTTAGACTATTATTTCTTTTAATTGTTAATTATTTCCTATTTTCCTTAGTATTCTGCATCAGAAGGAGACATTAAACAGTTAACACAACATATGTCCTAGCAATCTCTAGATCGAGATGATGACCTACATTGCAGTGAAGAATTATCATATGTACCTAGCGCATCTCAGTTAGGCACAAAGCCAATGAAAATCCTTCAAAAGGTACCCCCAAAATTCCTAATTACACCATATGAAAAGAGACTTCTTGTTGTTACAGAACTTGAAAAAGCTCTATGTTTATCAAAACCTACCATTCCAGCCAAAAAATAACATCAAATTAAGCATCTTATGTCTTTTCATAGTGTAATCATCATACCAATTAAGTTGGCAGTTAATGGTGAGCAGAATTGGAAGAAAATATCAAGCTTTTATTGACACTAGAGTAACCCTGAATTTCTACCACAAAGATGTGCTTGAGAACTGGGTGTCTCATCCAAACCTGGTCAAGTTTGATATCATGAATGGAGTAAGAAGCCTAACTCATTTTGCATTCAATATTCCTATCCAGTTAGGGAATTTTTATATTGGGAAGACAAATTTTGTCCAAATTTTTGATAGTGGTTTTGGTGTGGGCCTTAGAGCACATTTCATGGATGCACTCTCTCCTTATATAATTGGGCTAGATTTGCTTATATGTTCCAATCCTAATGATGAATCTGGTCAGAAAGTAGCAATTTCCAGGATTCCACCAGAGTTGCACAAAAACAAACATCAACAAATTAGAAGTGTCTTCATGTCTACCAATCCATCAATTTTAGAAATTATTACTCAACATTAGATAGAAGATATTGCCAAAGAAAAATACAGGCATCAGCAAAAATTGATGAAAGCTTGTATTTAAGGGCTTGATGAACAAGCATCATATTTACTTATGCAAGTGCAAGAAGAATTATTATCATGTTGCTGCAAACATCCTTTGCAATTTTGGAACAAAGATAGTCCAAAAGCCTTCATCCCTATCGTACACGACATTCTAGTACAAAGTAAGACAATAGTCCTCAATCCAGTAGATGCAAAAGAGCTATGATTATAGGTAGAGGAGTTTCAAAAAAAGGGATTGATAAGAAAATCTCAGTCAAGTTATGCCTTCTCAAGTTTCATTGTCCACAACCATGTAGAAATAAAAAGAGGAAAGCCTAGAATGGTTATCAATTATACTCTGCTTAATTCATTAACCATTGAAATAAAATGGCCATTACCAAATACAGATGCAATTATCAAAAATGTTGCAGGAAAGAAGATCTTTAGTAAATCTGATTGTAAGAGCAAGTATCATCAGATAAAAATCGTTGAGAAAGATATTCATAAAATGACATTTAGCGTTCCACAAGGATTATATGAATGGCTTGTTATGCCATTCAGATTGAAGAATGCCCCATCACAATTTCAAAGAAGAATGGATGCTATTTTTGAAAAAATTTCTGAATTAGTTGCAAACTATATATATGATTTTCTGATCTACTCCAATTCAATATCAACACATGTTAAACATTTGAAGGTATTTGCTCATCTATGTAAGAAACTTGGAATAGGGTTATTTAAAGATCCAAAGAAGTTTCAAATAGGAAGAATAGAAATTGAATTTCTTGGAGTAACAATGAAAGATGAAGAAATTCATATGTAGCTACATGTTTTATAGAAGATCTCATTATTTCCATATCAAATATAAAACAAAGAATAGTGTTTAAGATTTCTTGGATATCTTAATTATTTGGCCAAATATATAGTTGGGTTGTTAGAAAAAATCACTAAGATTCGAAGATGCAAAAATCAAACTCCATTTTAGTGGACACATCAAGCTATCAAGCATGTTTAATAGTTGAAGAAAGAATGTTAGAATCTTCCTCCATTATCTCCCATCCTACATGGACCATTCATTCTAAATATAGATGCTAGTTATGATGCATGGGCCACTATGTTGCTAAGAATAGGAAAGAAAAGAGAAGAAGAAGAAATTTGTGCCTATGCTTTAGGAGCATTCTAGAAGAATGAGCTAAATTACTAGCTTACTGAAAAATAGATTCTTGCAGCAATAAAGGAAATAGAAAAGTTTCACATCTATCTGGTCAAAGAACCATTTATTCTACAAATAGATTCAGAAAATTTGACATCACTATTAAAAAAGAAGATTTAGCCATCACCAAAATTGTAAAGATTTGCCTGGTGGCAATTTCTCTTGGCCTAGTACAAGTTTACTATTGAAAGAATCCCTGGAGTAGAAAATCAGTTACTAGATGCATTGACTAGAGAATTAAAAATGTAGCAAGCAAAGATGATGCAGATGACACATTCAAAAGAAAGTTCTATAGAAGGCAGATACTCTCAAAATCCAATGCAAGATAATGAAGATTAGCGTTCTTGGCCGATTCAAACATTGGAAGATAGAGTAAAATGGTGTAGAAGGATTCATAAGATGTTTCTTCAAGAATATATCATGAGCATATCCAAACAATATGCTACAATAGATTTCTATGTAAATATGCTAGGAAGAATAGATAACATAATAAATAATTTGAAATGGAGTCAGTTGGAACCTAAGATACTTCAACACTTATCAACAATGGAATTTCTAGACAATATCCTGCTAATTAGAAGACCATTATTTGCTAATCAGTCAACCAGAAACTTCTTCCAATAGCTCATTTAGAGTAATGAATGGGAAAACAAGCTTTGTAAGTCTTTTCAATGAATCAACCTGTACCAGGAAGTTACATGGTACGAGAATGAAGCTATAGTTCCCAAGAAAGTACCACTAGGTAAGGCCACATTATCAACATCTCCATAAAATATTCTCAAAGATCTTTCAAGGTTGATTAAAAATTGCACCAACTACGCATGAACACGTGGCAAGATCTGCTCCATCCATAAAGCAATATTAAAGGTGATGAGCAGATAACGATAAGATGTCAATAGCTAAAGATAAGGATCTAGTTATTTAAACGTCAACAACTGAAGGAAAGGATCTAGTTACTTGATGTGCAAGTCATGCAACTAGAGTCATTCTATCCTATATATACCCATGTATCCCCTCTTGTAAAGGGAAAGTAACAGGCATTAACAAGTCATGCATTGGGGTTGTCTACTCCTCAAGTTAGTAGTCTTAATCTATTACAAAGTCATTCTGTCCTTTTGTGGTTGGAGCTCAATCTCTTGGATGAGTTATAATCAAAGTTTGAGTATGAGTTAGAATTAGAAGTCTAATTATGCCTAATAAAGTTTTTATTGTTGGTCTTGTTACTATCTTGAGATTTATTATGTACCAGCTGGAAGCTATGTCTGTGTAGAAGTTGATGTAATACAGGCTTGGTTAAGAAGGTTTATCCTTTGGTTCTGTCTTTCTCTTCTATTTAACGCATTGTAGGGTGAGATTTTCGAAACTCCAAAATCCTCAACACTTTCTTCAAATCATCATAGAATTCTTGTGGTGTTCTAAAATCCATGACGCACTTAGACGAAAAAGAAAATGAATATGTAGAAGTAACACAATAGAAACTTGACAAGCTACCTCACAAAGTGATCGTTTTCTCAACTCACATCTCGCGCTCTCATTCTTTCTTCATGACACGTTAAATATAGGAGAAAGATAGAACCAAAGGATAAACCTTCTTAACCAAGCCTTTATTGCATCAACTTCTACATAGACACAGCTTCCAACTGGTACATAATAAATCTCATAAAAACAACAAGACCAGCAATACAAAATTTATCAAGCATAATCAGACTTCTAATTCTGACTCAAAATCAGACTCTGATTGTAACTCATCTAAGAGATTGAGCTCCAACCATAAAAGGAGCTCTTGAAAGAAATTTCTTGCTAACTAATTAGTAAATAATGGTCTTCTAATTAGCAAGATGATGTCTAGAACTTCCATTGGTGATAAGTGTTGAAGTATCTTAGGTTCCAACCAACTCCATTTTAAATTGTTCATTATGCAGTTTATTCTTCCTACCATATTCACATAGAAATCTAGTTTAGCATATTGTTTGGATATGCTCATGGTAGATTCTTGAGGAAACATCCTATGAATCCTTTTGCATCATTTTACTCTATCTTCCAATGTTTGAACCAGCCAAGAATGCCTTCCTCTGGATTTGATTGTACTTATTCTTTAGATTCTCCTTCACTTTTTGAATCATCATCAGAGAGTAATTGAATTTGGTAAATCTACTCAGTTGGTTCTTCTTGATCTAGATAATCAACTGGTTCCCATTATTCTAAATAATTTTCAAAGAATGCTTTGATCCTTGGATCTGACATTCGTTGTGGGCATTCATGAGCATAATGTCTAAATTTCTTACAATGATAATAGCATACCTTTTTGCGATTGATAGGATATCTTCTTTTCTTAGCAAACATAGTCTTTCTCCTTATTCATCATGGTCTTGAACCCCTATACCATCTTCGTTTTGTGAATTTCAGATATCTTTGGATATGGGTTGCCTTTGTCACCTTCTTTCTTTTTGGTCTTCTGGGTGCTCTACCAAAAACATCTCCTCCATCTAAATTAGCACAAACTTCTACTGATGGGATCAATTTTGTTAAACTCATGTTGTAACATGCAAACTAAAGCTCTTGTCTGGCCATATGGACAGTATCAGCAAAATAGGTGAGAGATATGTCCATATTCTTTTCAATGGCTTTGTAAAGTACCATATGCCAAAGCTTAGCTGGAAGACTTCCTAAATATAGGAAGGAAATCATAGGGTCTCAATGCAACGCTAACCTGTAAACTTCTTTACTATATTTAGCACTGAACTACTTGAAGTATTTTAGATTGGTAAGCTTCTTTTGACTTAAAATTTCTTTATCTAATAGTTGCGGATTGGTGGACAAATCAACAGTGAATTTAGTTACTAGGGCTACAAATACTCCTTGTAATCCTTATTGCAATATTTTCTTTTGTTGTTCAAGCATTGAAATTTCCCACCAATGATAGATTTTTCCAATGGCTCTAGTAAATGCTCCCAAAATAATTGTTCTTTCATTAAACTGCAATACTGTCATTGCCATTCGCAACTGATCTATCCATAATCGGATAGCATGCAACACTTCTTTTGGTGGTAAGTAGTCGATGTTTATAACAAGAATTGTTATTGCTGGCCATTGTTGAAATGTTGAGAAGGTTAGCGATTGTTGATACTATCTCCAAGGTGGATCTGATCTTCTTGTCATCATTAGTCTAGTTTGATAGAAATTATCTTTGATTTTAGCAATATGTTCATCCTTGCGCTGTGATTTCTTTTCAAAACTTGCCTAACTCTTAGGAGATTTGTCCTCTTCTTCTTCATGCCTTTCCTTTGTAGGACATTTTCCTACCTTTTCTTTTCTCAATCTACATGGATGATTCATTCTAAATATAGATGCTAGTTATGATGCATGGGCTGCTGTGTTGCTAAGAATGGGAAAGAAAAGAGAAGAAGAAGAAATTTGTGCCTATGCTTCAGGAGCATTCCAGAAGAATGAGCTAAATTACTGGCCTACTAAAAAAGAGATTCTTGCAGCAATCAAGGGAATAGAAAAGTTTCACATTTATCTAGTCGAAGAATTATTCATTCTACGAACAGATTTAGCAAATTTGGCATCATTGTTAAAAAGGAAGATTCAGCCATCACCAAAATTGCAAAGATTTGCCTGGTGGCAATTTCTCTTGGCCCGGTACAAGTTTACTATTGAAAGAATCCATGGAGTAGTAAATCATTTACCAGATGCATTGACTAGAGAATTAAAAATGTAGCAAGCAAAGATGATGTAGTTGACACATTCAGAATATTATTAGGTAATTCATGAAGTTCCAAAGAATCATTAATTGGTGATTTAATTGTGTCTTCTACACTCCCTAATCCCAAGTTGATCTAAAATAGCTTGTTGCTATTTTGTATAAGGGTCTAATAGTCCTTCTTTAAAATTATTTAGCATCAATGTGTACTTATCTTGCACCAATGCTAATGTGGGTATTTTGTAGAGTATCCTAGCCTCTTTAATATCTTAGTTCAACTGATCTTCTTTTATTTTATTGAATATGGTAAGCATAAAGGTAATATTGTGAAAGATAATTAGAGTTTCCCTAATATACAATCAATTATTACATCGACTGTTCTTAACTAGGGTCTACCTAGGATAATGAGGAAACAATCTATATCTTTGACCTCTAACACAATAAAATCAATGTGATATTTTCCTTTTTCAACCTTCATAATTAAATCTTCTATCACTCCTATGGGTTTAACACTTGAGATATTTGCTAAAGATATTGACATGTTGAATTTCCTTATATCTTTCAATTCAAGTAGCATAGTCATTTCAAGTGGTATAATATTGATACTAACACCTAGATCCAATAAGGATTTTTTAATGTTTTTTCCATTTATTCTTATTTGGATTTTTGGAACCCCTAAATCTTAGTAGTGAAAAATTGCTTGAAATTTTCTAAGTTGAGACAAGTTGTCTATCAACCAAGTATATTTGTCTAGGAATTTTTTATTTCCTCTTTTTTGTGCCTAATTATCTTAAGTATTCAACATAAAGAGGTGTATCCCTAATAGCTTACTCTAATGGAATATGTAAATATAATTCATTGAACATTTTTTTATATGTGTGTGTTAGTTGTAATATCTTCTTGCAACCATGTAGGGAAGGGTGGTGAAATTACTTTCTTATTCAAGGAGAAAGAGGTTGAGGGTTGTTCCACTCCCTCCATTGGTTCTTCACTTTCTTCCTTATTCATTATATATGGTTGATCCTCATCTTGTATCTAATTAATGTTATCTTGGAAACTAACCTTCTATATAGGTCTAAGATCAATAATTTTTTCACTCATAGTAATGATCAAATGCAGTTGTTCCTTACCCTTTCTTAGATTGGTAGGACTTGTTTTAGGTTGAGAAGGTAAATCATTGTTTATTAAATCTTGAAAGCATATCCTTGTCCCAGCTACAAATTTCTCATTTTCTTCTATAAATGTCACTAAACTTTGAGTTAATGGTCTAGTTGTTCATTAACTAGATTTCTAATTGATTTCTAGTCATTTTGGGGAATTGATATTGATAGTTGATAAAATGATCTGGTTTGGAAAGGTGAAGGAGGGTGGTTTTTCATTTTTTTGAAGGATCTCATAGACTCTTGAATTTCTTAATTAGCGTAGGATAAGGCTAGATAGTTTGTGGTGTCGTATTATCTATTCCCACATAAGTTACAAGTTTTTTCTTGAGCAAAATAAGTTTGTTTTTTTATGAATTTATTTGGTTTAGTGGGTTACACTTTGCATGGTGTTTAGTTTTGGCCAATATTTACTTTGGTCTACTAAAGAGTAAATGATTCTCCAATCCTCTTCTAGTGTTACATTTAAGATATTTCCCTTCTAAGCAAAATCCACATTTTTTCTATAATATGGTAATAAATCTTCTATAAATATTTCAATTATTTGGTGGGTTGAAAATCCATGGTTTTAATTTTTAAGACATAATCCTTTAAATATATTAAAGACACTTTCATGATCTTGCTCTTCCTTTTGTATGAAACTCATAAGTTGCTTCCTAAGTGTATATGGCCTATCATTTGAAAGGAAATGTTGAATGAAGGCTACCTTAAATTCATCCCATGAACTTATTTGAGTCTTCAAAGTTTAAAGCTAAAAATTAGCTTTATCTTTGAAAGTAGATTTGAAGGCTATCATTTTTGTTCTATCCTCAACTAGAGGTGCAAAATTGGCTATCATAGTCTTAAATTCTCTTACATGATTTATAAGGTCTTCATTAGTTATTTCCCTAAAAATGGGTATTAAGTGTGAGTTTTTAACTACCATGTTTCTTCCTAGAGGGAAAACTAATAGTCCTTGGGAAATTGTTAATATCCTTTCATTTAATAAGTCTCCTAAAGTTTGTCTTTGGTAAGCTTATCCAAGTATAATATTGGAACCTATGCTTCTAAACGAAAGCTGAGCTATGTGAAATTAAAAGAAGTGTTAGATCTAAAGGAGATCCAATTGTAAAGGTAATAGCCAATGTTGGAGTTATAATGGGTCTTGGTATTGATACTGAAGTAGATATTGAAGTAATAGGGGTTTGAATATTTAATGTGCTTATTAGTTGGGTAGTCCTTGCTACAATAGACATGTTTCTTAATATTTTACTAAGGTTTAGATTTTAAGAACTTGCAAATATGGCTAAAATTATGGTTTGCATTATGGTATTTAGTATATTAAAGAAATGATTAAAAGTTATGAAAAATGGAAATTATGTTTCTGATTTTTCATGGTGGAAAATCTCAATTAGATTTCCTTCTTTGTTACTAATTAATGTTCTTTGTTTCTCAAGGGAGGTTGATGGAATATGACTTTGTTTTATAGAACTAGGTTGTTCTTACTCTTCTTGAGGTTACTTTAAGTCAATTCGAGTGTATTTATAATAATTCGTAGTATTCCTAGAAGGTTCAATTTGTGCTGGATTTTTGTGTTGCTTATTTGGTTTTATTTAAAAGAACACTCTTCCTTGGAAAATTCATGGGTAATTAATTCTAAATATTTACAAATTGACTTAATTACGCTATAGTTGCTACCTTAATTACAACCTTTCTCAATTTTAGGAATTAAGAATACTAATTCTTGTAATTCTAACTTTTTCCTTGTTTTTCATATTTTTTTTTCTTATTACAAACAAAAAACATAAAAGAGACTATTTCTTATATTACTAAACAAAATAAATTGAAATGAAATGAAATGAATATGTACCTTTTTAGAATATTGAAAGTAAATTATGAAAAGAAATCTAAAAAACATACCAAATCCTTGATGATGATTGACTTTGCCAACCTTCTTGGTAATGGCACCAAATTGACAAGCCAACCAAAATTCTAGGGCTAGAGTACTCTTGTTATAGAAATGTCACCTCATCTGTGACTAACCCATAAGTCATATCCATGGAGGAATAGTCAAAAGTTAAAGAAATCATTAAGAAATAAAAGAATTAGAATCAAATCCAATCAAATCCCACACTTAAGACTATCACTCATAAGAAAAATTACAAATCATCACCATAACTTCTAATCTTAAGTTCAAAAGTGCACTTTAATTATTGAATCAAATTCAAATCACGAAGTACAAACATGGATTGTGAAGATCACAAAGGAGATATCACCCAATCTATGATTCTATCTTGTTGTTTCTAGGATGTAGCAACCTTGATAGCTCACCAATGGACACTAATGTTCTATTATTTCCATAAGGCTCAATAGATATTCACCTAGCATTTGCTCAAGGAAAATTGAGAATTTTGATTTTAACTTGATGTGGGTTCTCTTGGGTATTGACTCCTAGGTATTCCCCTCAACCAGGTATAATCTCTTCCATTTATACTTGAAGAGCTTGCATCATAATTGGGAAAAAGTCATAAAATAGACATATCAATATTCATCAAGAGAATTGATGAGGACTAATATAATGCTATGGTGATATCAAACTATATCATATTGGTGATGTCCATTGATGGTCAATTTGTGTCACACCTATGGTGTAGATTGATAGCACAATTCTATGGTAAGGTGCCACTCCCTTCAATCAAATGATATTAATATTTATCATAGATGCTATGGAAATAAATATAATTTATATTGACCTAAATTGATTTTGATGATGTGGATCTATATAGTTTTCTTTAGAATATATCGAAATTCTTGATCCCACTCGATATCCTATAAAAAGCTTTTGATCCCATTATATCCTGCAATAATAGAGACTCAACAAAGAATTAGTCCTTATCGATTGGCATTGGTGAAATCGATGTACTTTGATATGGTAAAATAGTAAAAAAATAAAAATTGCATAAGTTTTATCATGAAAATTGGGGCATTTGGGGTATCAACATGTTCCTATTATTAATATGAGATCTTGGGGCATATGAACATGCATAAATTAACCCTCTTAAAGCTTAGTGTCCTAGGACTATGGATGACATAGTAAGCACTAGCATTGATAGTGATTAATGTTAGTGAAAGCTAATAGAATACCTACAAGCACTAATTATGTTATGAGTACTCATGTAAAAAATATTATATTTATGCTAAATGAGAACATGTCAAGTTCCATAGAAAGATTTATGAGTATGCTAATGCTTGTCGCATTACAATCCCTTGGGGGTGCATAGGGTCCATGCAGTGTATTATGTGGATGATAAAATGCTTGATGTGAGTAAGCCCCGGTTGTGTTATATATTATTACTCCTAGGAGTATAGGATTCTCAGAAGATGTGCTACATGCTTATGTGTTATACATATGTGTGCATGATTCTTTGGAACATTGGTTGCCAAGGAACATGTATTATGCATTTTATGTTTCTTTAGATTATGTGTTATAAGTATGTACTAGTGGACCCTTTGAGCATGAAATATTGGGAAAAAGTGTTATGTGCTATTATGACTTAAGTATATGCAACAACTCATATTTTTAACCCTCTGTATTATCTTTATCTTTCATTAATCTTTGTTGAATTAAGTCTTGGAAAGGATTTGATCTCATCACCATTAAAACATTAATGATTGTGCTTCATTATATAGTGAAATATTTAAATTATCTTTTATTTAACTTTATATTTTTATGATATTTCAATTTTCAAATATTCCTCTTTTAAATTATTATTTTGGCATCTATAAAAATCTTTGTTAATATTTTTTATTAAGCTTTTGGATTTAGATGCTACTACTTTCATGGTATCTCGTGCTAAGAACAGGTTGATGGAAGGTGGTACATGTTGTGAACTAGAACATAGAATTTTGAAAAAATTATCATATTTTAATAAAGTTTCATAATACTTGCTTCTATTTCTTTTCTAAATGAACTAGAGATTTTCTTTTAGTTACCAAACTCTTATTGAACTTTTCTACTTGTTTTGAATATGATGTTGAAGATAATCCTTTGTAAGCCTTTGTTGTGATATTAGTTGAAGTTTGTAATATTATTTGATTATAGTTCCCATATCTCTCTAACATCATTTTCTATTACTTGTAGGTGAATTCATCCTCTTTTATGATGATCTGATCTCTTGGAATTCAACTCATGTGTTGCAACTAAATTTTCATTGTAGCTTAGTTTGTTAAGGTAGAGTAACCAATCCAAACTTTATTTTCTCTTGTTCAATTTCAATGTTCTAGTTGTTGCATTATTGGCTTTATCATCCATGTTTATTAATTCTCCAATGAATTTTTATCCTTTGATGATATTTTGTGGCCATTTCTCCCTTTTTCTAACCAAATGAGCCATCTTACAGGTTAGGAAGGAATCTTTTCTGAAGTACTAGGAATTGCTAAAGACATTTCTCTAATGAAGAAGACATCTAGCTAGAGACATCTCTCTAGGGAAAGATGTCTAGTAAGAGATGTCTTGCCAAAGAGGGAAATTTCTCATAGGAGATGTCTCCAATAAGATATATTGTAGGAGACACCTTCTCTAGATTAGAGATGTCTCACCAAATATGTCTCTTAGGAAGTCAAGACATCTTCCCTATGAGGACTATTTAAAAATCTATTCAAACTAAGGTGTACAATTTATTTTTATGCTAAAATAGGTCTCCTTTAATCCTAGGATACCTTGAACTCTTTGAAGCAACCAAAAATACTTGGAATTAGGTAAAAACATGTCATTTTTGTGGTCATCTTATGGTTACCATTTATCTTGTCTATTTCATGTTGTTTTTATATTCTTTGGAGTATGCTTTATCTTCGATGCCTCTTTCTGATCTACTAATGATGGATTATTATAGGATTAGTGGGTAAGCATTATGGGAAGTCTAGGTTGGCCTCTATAAATTAATCCACATCACTTATGATTGTACCCTAGGTGGCCAAATCTAAGTGTCAATGGATAGGCATTATGGATGGTAAGGATGGCATCCTTGCTTGACCTACATTACCTATGATTGTACTTAGGTTATGACATTAGGAAAGCATTGTGGTAGAATTATCTAGTCAAGACTATCTATTCACATGTCTTATGAATGTCATGTGGCTATTTTTCATGATGCAAAACTAAAGAGTGGGTAATATATATGAGTTTGTATCTAGGCTTGGGTCATTCAAGAGAGGTGTGGTTGGTTAACTAGTCTTTGAGGATGATCATTATCATTTAAGATAGATGAGACCTTTACAAAACAAGATTCCTTATAGATGATTGATTCTAGTTCATTCTTAGTTTGTCTATCTCTTGATAATTTCTGGATATCATGGTTTGGATATGTCTTTTTGGTGTATTATCACATGAATCTTGGAATGACTTTTTATGTAGCATGTGTCTCATTCATCAACTTGTTCCAAGTACACCAAGGTGGTTAGCTCTACTAGAAGGTTTCTAAATCATCTTACATGTGTAGATGTAAATTTAGATTGTAGAAGCTAGGTGCTAGATGATGATGGAGCAAGATCCTTGAAGCCTTTCTTTATGTTTTCAAATTTTGATTTTGTGATGATAGAAAATAATAGCTCTCTTTTGAGGCTATGAACATGTTTGGTTATGGGATTTGATTATGATTTATAAATAATAGAATTGTTGCTTAATGTACTTTGATGTGTTATTGTTTGACCATGAATTTTGGCTAAGGTTTATAATGCTTATGGTGATTACTTTATTTTGGTTATAAGCATTATGATGTCACATGTTCATGTTATAAAATTTGTGTAAATAAAATCTGATTATCTAAGTGTGAAATTCTGGGATGTGATAGTATATGTGTAGATCAGAGCCAATGATAGAAGTAGTGGTAGAGCTAGTGCATGAGAATCTCAATATGTTAGAAACTACTACAAAAATGGTATCTAAAAAATCTCAAGGCTTGGCTCAGATGAGAATCTAAAGTGGATACTCATCTTATGTTTCAGCCAGCTGATATAGCATGGGAAGATATGAACTCAAAACCAGATATTTATGAAGTTTATGAAGAATTCAATTCGAATGTTAGAGATACCTTTGGAAATGGAATGGTTTTTACTAATTTTTCTTATTTTGATATTGAAATGCCAAAAGCACAATGGGCAAAAGATGAGTGGCCAACTTTTAGTCTGAGTGGCTACTTACCCTGGCCAATTCCAAAAGGCACAACTAAAGGATGGATTCAAGATGAATGGGCCAAGGCTAATGCAGAACAACAAGCTACATAGGAATTAGATGAAATGGATAAAGTTGATAGTGGTAAAATTTCTCTTACTTCTAGTTTGATGTATTATAAGAATAATCAAAGACCTACCCTGGTAGGACTATACTAGAAAACTATGGAACAAGATCCTGGATGTGTGGAATGGTTGACCTCAAGGTATTATTAGTTAATGGGAGTAGCATTTTTATCAATGCTTGATCTGGAGGAACCAAAAATGATGAGTTTCAGATAATTGAAATGTAGTCATACTGTTGCCTCTTTAGCTAATAAGACTGTACAAGTTATTCGTGGGGATCCAAGTAAAAGGTCAGTAGTGTTTGAAATCGGAAGTTCAAGTCAGGCCCTAGGTAAGGTTAGTCTTATCTATGTCCCTTCTTATGATAAATTGATGAAATGTATATCTATCCATTAGAAATTTGGGTTGAAGAATATTATGAAGATAATCCATTTGTAGAATAATATTGAAAGATGTTGCAGGATGTAGTAGCTGGGCATGCTACCATTTATGATGAATACACTGCCTTGGTTTATGATCAAGGTACGGAAACTCAAATCCAAGAACAAGAGGATTTAAGATTTAGATAGCACTTGATAAGAATGTTAATGTTTGATGAAGTTGATGAGCAGATACAGGACCACAATAGGAACATTAGGGATAGGCATCGAGTATTCATGCTCTGATCTAGCAGTGTAAATATGAATCAAAAGGAACTAGTAGAAGGAGAAGAAATGTCAAAATATCAAAAGGTGATTCTACACTTCCATGACACCTTGTTAACAAAGAAATATTTTGTATCAGGAAAAGAGAAGCTACAATTTCTTGCTATTCCAAAGGACACTATTTATAATTTTGCTAATACTTTTTCTACTCGAATATCTACCTCAATTAAGCAAACAGAAGCTTTACTAGACATTAGAGGGCATGGGATTCGACTAGTGTTCTTGTTTTTTCTTTACCGAAGGAGAAGTTGCAAAATGAAAGGTTGATGGAAATCATTATGTACATATTGGGCAAATCAATATAATAGTGAGTCCAAAGTTTAGCTATGATGTGAGAGCTGAATATATGGTTACACTGTTAGATAGTAGAATTCTGTGATCTAGTCAATATACTAATGATGCTTGGGAAGTAGCCAAGATTTGTCAATTTCATGGTGTACTAGATTAGGATGCTTTGTGTACAATGCAAACTAATTTCCAATTGGCATTAGAAGATGATTTTATTACATCTGCCTTACTTATCTGTATTGAAATTCATGGTGTGCATTTATTACTAGGATCAATCTACGTAACCATAGGAGCCCATGACACATTTCAATTATCAAATACTATTCTATTGAATCATAAGCTCAAATGGGTAGTGTAGTTTCCGTAAGGGAGCAAACATCTATCAGCATGTGGTAGAAGTATTTTAGTACTAGGATATTTTTAAGGTTTTCCACGAATTCAATCATTGCTAAAAGACCAGGAATTTACAACCTATGAAGAGCGAAGCCCAAAGTGGAGTCGCTATCCACTTCAAAAGTTCAATCGATTAGCAACAATTACTATAGAAGAAATTCCACCAACCTTGCTACTAACCAATTTTAAAGAAGAAGCATCTACTTCAACCAAGGTAGAATCACTTAATTACGACACTAGAAGTACATTATTCATGCTATAGACTAGCAAAATGGTGTCAGGAAAATGACTAATTTACAAAGGAAAATGGCCATCAAGAGCCTCCTATTATACAACAGCATCAAAAGATGATCCACCAACAATAAGGTCATATTATAGTTTTCTTCTCAAACATTCAATTGATTCTCCAAATCAACAAAATGATGAGGTAAAATAGTTGAATTATCTGGTGAATTAGACCTCCTATGCTAGTCAAAATTGGAATTTATTGAAAGGAGATATAACTAATATTTACTCACTAATTAGTGATGTCCAAACAAAAGTAACTGAAATGGAGCAGCATCTCAAAGCCTATGACGATGTCATCAAATAGTGACAACAAGAAAAGTAGGATCGACAACAACAAATGAAAAAGAAGATTGTAGAATTCTTAAAGGAAGCTTATACATTAAATAAACAAATGAAGTTACCATCAGTTATAGCAAAGCCTCCACCAAAGGCATCAGTATAGCATCAAGGTCCAGCAACAAAATTTCTAGAAAAAATCCAGAGATTGAAAAAAGAAAAGGCAGCAAAGCGTCCAACAAAGGAAAGGCATGAATAAGAAAACACCTGATGAGACATGACATGCACTGTGCCGCGATATCGCGTACACGATATCGCGTCTTTCCCTGCGATATCACGTACGCGATATTGCGGTCCACCGCCATATCTATAATTAAGAGGCGTCACTCCCTTCATTTCCCAATCCTGGCTAGAAGTAGCGAAGCTCTGGTAGTTTGATCCCTTCAGAGTTAGAATTTTTCCCATGTGCCCGCAATAAGAGTCCTAGAGTGAACGGCTCTTTATTCGAGCAACTTTGTAACCTGAACACAAGTTGTGTACGAAAATAAAGATGAACTTGATTGGATAAACCTTGCAATACATGGTTTTAATTATTGTTGTTATTTATTGCTTTCCTAGTGCACACGAGTACGACTTGATTACGAGCATCTACGGATGTGTACGGCTAATCAAGGAATCGGCTGCTCGTCGCAACGCGTGAGTACGACTTGACAATGAGCATTGTGACTGCTTGGTAACCCAGTAGCGTATTCTAGGATCTGCACTTGGTAATCCTAGTAGTAGTCCAATGTGTACGGCTAGTTAAGGAATCGGCTACTCATCGCTAGGCTAGAACGTGTGATAAGTACGACTTGGCTACGAGCATCCACGGGTGTGTACGGCTGGCCAAGGAATCAGCTACTTATCACACTTAGGCTAACTAGGTGCCTCAGTACAACCACTTTGAGCACTTGTGTTACGTGTGGTGATCCCAGTAACGATTAGCGTTTGGTAGCCATAGTTGCATAGTTCAGGGTGTGTCCGGTGAGTGGGAATGGATGCTGACGCTAGTTAATTTAGACTTAGGACATTAGTTAGAGTTAGTTAGTTTCTCAACCCTTTCCCTCATAGCTTAGGAGATAAACTGAAAAATACCAAAAAAATCACACACCTCAGATTTGCTTAACCATAGACCATGACACATACAAGCAAGCCTGGAAAGATAACGAACGATTAACCCCAAGTGTTTCTTGTGGTGTTAAGGCATTTAGTCTGCGGAGTTCGACCGGATCGCATGTGCATGCTCGTATTCGTATGGTTGAGTGTAGGGGTACCTCGCCACTCATCATTGGCGCCGTTGCCAGGGACTAAGTGTTTTTTTACGCCAATTGAACATAGGGATATCACTCACATCATTGTGAGCATTAACAAACCTTCGAGTTAATCAATTACTTAAGAACATAATTAACGGTAAAAACAGCACACCATAAGAAATGGGTTCTTCACATGAAATTAACTCACCTAAGGGCAACACAGGAGATGGTCAGCCTCATACGCATAACCCAGATCAGCCAGGTCCTAAACAATCTAAGGTCACATATACTCATCCTAATGAGTATGTCCCTAACTTTACTTTTATTTTCCATCAAGATGAACAACTGCGATGGAGGGATATACAAGGTAACATCGTGTTACCCCCAGATAGATCTGCCCCTAACATGCTTTTCCGTACCTTAGCACAGACTAAAATGCAAGAACTGATTGTAGAATATGTTTTGGATGATTATGACATAAGGGATTATCATCCCACAAATGCCCAACGTATTCGGGATGCAAGGCAGGAGAGCCAACATTCGCTGTTGAAGGGCAAGGTTCCCCATGTCATTAGTGAAATAGGAGATGAGGAACCCCTCACAATGGGTCTCTTAGAAAATGATGTTCCTCCTCCTCACTTTGGTGAAGAGGTTAAACATCAGGGCCTTCGATCAATTGTACATGCTACAGGCCCTAATCCCCGTGAGCACCAACTGTTCACGGTAGGAACAACTACTCACACTAATGACAGACAATTGGATCGTTACAACGATCAGGACCGAAGCAGCCGAAGAGAAGGTAAGAAACATCGCCATGGTGATGGATCCCCTTCTTCTTCTCCTTCATCTCACCATTCACACTCTCCTTCCACATCTGGGCGCAACCATTATGAGCATAACGGAGAGAGTAAAAGTAAAAAGGAAGATGAAATACCTCAACGGGAAGGTCGAGAGGAGTTAGGACAAGGGCAAGGACGTAGGGAGAGTAGGGAACCACCACAGAGACATCATAGACGTAATGAAAGAGACAATCATGATGAACCCCTACTTGTAACCCGAAGTATGCTTAACATAACAGAGGTAGTTAGGATTCCCACAAGGCATTTAAAGTCGGATCAAGCGATTAGACATGAACAATATCCCATGATTTGAAGGGGGATACAATGCTGATCCGCAAAATCATTTGCAGGCATTCCACGATGCCTATGCCTTGCAGAACATTGATAGTGAGTGGCAGAAGCTTAAGTTGTTCCCAAGGACACTCATTAAGGAAGCAGAGAGCTGGTACCGGTCCTTAGAACCGGAAACCATCAGGAGGTGGAGTACGATGCTTGAACTATTCAACAACAAATATCAGACGTACTCCAGAGTGTCCAATTTGCGTAAGCATATCCAAGGCTGGAAACAAGGTACTCATGAACCCTTGGATGCTGCCATGGGTCATTACTATACACTACTACATCGTTGCCTAGGCCATGGGTACACTAAGCGGGATCAACTTCGCCACATCGTGGATGGGCTAAGAAATGAAATGAGAAGAACTCTTTGGACTTACGCCCATGGGAGACTCTCCCAACTAAGAGCCCATGAAGTTGAAAGCTTGTTGGAACAAGTAGCGCAAGAAGAGGGTGAGCTATAGAAGAGAGAAAGTGTGGAAGAATACAACCACGATCCCTCCCTTCACAAGAAGGGAGTGAAATTTTATGATGAGGAGGATGAGTCACCAATTGAAGAGTTGGTGAACCAGAAGACCTTGCCGATCCAAAAGTTAACAACAAAAATAGCGGCTAAGGTAGATGATGTATGGAGTTCCTTAGACTCTAAGATAGAAATAGTCTTGAAAATTGTAGACGAGTCTAAGGTTGAGCAAAGTAGTGACAAAGGAAAGAAAAAGTGGAGAGATTTAAGCCTTGCACATAACAAGGGTAAGGGGAAAATTCCTATCTCCGATGAGGCTGTAAATTCTGATTTAGACAATGATAGTGGATGTGAGATCTGCTACTTTGACCATCCTAAGGGATGTTGCCCAATTATCTCACATCTATAGGAGTCTGGGGTGTATGCACTAAATCCAAGACTTAATCAACGGCAGACACCCCGAAGGTTACCTTACCCACAAGGTAACCCAAAGCAATTCCACCAACCACTAACATATTATCCAAGTGGAATACCTCCACAGCCCATTGGATAACATCAGTAGTGGCAATACCCACAGTCATGGGGGATGCCACCGCCAACACATCAATACCCTTACTGGCAGCCTGATCCTTACGGTTATTATGTGCAGTAGCCGATTTCTCCAAGTGACTCTATGGGTCACGCAACCCCCAACCGTCGCTACCAAGCTCGGGAGTACTTCAGAAGGACTCCTTCTCCTCCAGGAGACACTCCATATCCACACCATCCTCCTAATCCAACCGCACCTCTTCCACCTCAAGTAGTTCCCATAACACCTCCTGCTCCAACAATGCAAGGGAAACTTCCTCCTCAACCGCAGCAATGTCATGCTGTGAGAGCTGTAAATATCCAACCTGCTGATGGTTCTGACAATGGTAAAAAGAGAAGACCTTACTTCAGATCCAAAAGCCCAGACAAACTCTCGCAAAAACAAGCGGTTGAGGCCATGTACATGCCTACACCATCTAACGCTTCGGAGCACCCTTCAGTCCAAAGGAGTGTAACGCATACGGTTATGCTAACACATACCATAACTGACTGGATCAAGGTAGGCCACCTTCCTAGGAAACTAACTGACCCTGGGAGTCCCTTTATTTATTTGCAGATCACTGGGAACGCACCACATCAAGCTGTTCTTGACTCAGGTTCCAAAGTTAACTGAATTTCAAAACAGATGTTTCACGTCTGGAACCTGCCACAACTTAAGAAGAGCAACATCCAACTAGAGTTGGCGGACCAGTCCATCACGATTCCCTTGGGATTGGTGGAGGATGTTATTACCATTGTGTGTGGTTGGTCCTACCCAGTGGATTTTCTAGTGATCGATGTCAACAACAACGAAGGGGACTTCCCAATTATAATGGGAAGGGCATGGCTAAGCACAGTAGACGCATGCCTTAGGATCCGCGATCTTTCCTTGGAAATCTCTAAGATCAACATATGTGGAAAGATCGAGAAGAGGGTAGTTCCTTTCATCACATACAGTGATTCATCGGGTGATGACACGGAGGAAATGTCTCTATGTCACAGGTGTGCCCAGGAAACTCTGCCACAAAGATGCCTGTATGTAGCCGATGGGATGAACTGTTTTTCATTAATTGCTAATGTTTGGTTTTTACCTTTAAGTTACATTGTTGATACTAAGGTATGTTCCTTTTGATATGACAGGTAATGAGATCACTTCATCCATCCATCCATCAAGTCTACGGTTTCCCTTGGCTTGGAAATGTACAGTTCCCTTCCAATAAGAACTTTAACGAATTGGTGACTGGGCATTTCTCAAACTAAGGAAGGACTCAAGGATTGCAAAGGGTGTGGTTTCAAGGGAACTTGATGCTTTTGTGTTGGTCATTCACTTGGGTGCTTGGTTGTTTTCTTCTTAAGTTTTCTTACCGTTCCGATGTTACCCATTCTTCANAAGGGAATCGTGATGGACTGGTCCGCCAACTCTAGTTGGATGTTGCTCTTCTTAAGTTGTGGCAGGTTCCAGACGTGAAACATCTGTTTTGAAATTCAGTTAACTTTGGAACCTGAGTCAAGAACAGCTTNAAATTTGGGCTGCAAGCACTGGTTATGGAACCAAAATGTTCCCTCTAACTAAGGCCCTTCTCGCTTCCCATTCTCTCCTTTGTTTTGTCGAAATGGTGGTGGCTCTTCGAAGACGCATCCTTATTTTCCAAGTGGATGATTTAGCCAAATGCATTGATGCAAAGTCACTAGAAGTGGTTGGTTTGAGCCAGAGTTGGAATGAGATTTGCCAAGTCACATTAATCATAAAACACACAAGGGGTTGTACACCACCTTGTTCTTGGGATTCCATCTCACTTCTCTTCTTTCGATCCTTCTCTCCATGGTTCACCTCATTGCCGGTTGTATCATTAGTGTATATAATTTGGTTGATGCATTGTTTTCTTTTTGGTAAATTCTTTCGGTTAAGACTTTAACTCTTGTTCCAAGTAACATTCCCGGAGCCTACGGACTCTGTGAATGTGGGTTTGTCAGGGCATTAAGGGCATGAGCTTGCTTTGGGGAGGACCCACTGACAATCCTATTTGGAACCTTAGTTAACTTCTTTTCTTTAACATTTTTGCAATTAATTCTCATTTTTGTTCATTTCCATCTTGACATCCACTTCACTGATGCCATCGTTGTCCCTTTTTACCTATATTTCTTACTCCTTTTCTTTCTCCATTCTAACGCTACCGAAGGTTCGCGATTAGTCATGGGGGTACGAGGCCTTCTTTTTCGATTTTTCTCCTATGGCTCGGATTTTTTTGTTTTTCTTCTTAACCCCTACACCTTCGGTAGTCATCATATATATTTTCCCAGGTCCATATCAGCCATACCACAACCTAGCCAATGAACCTAAACCGAAGCAAGGTATTATTTACTTAATGATTCAATTACCCTTGCTAATATATGATTGTGTTGTATGTACAAATGGCAATCATACAACAATGGAATGGATCTAGAGCAACACTTGGAGTGAAGCAGCGCTGAAGCAACTATGCAAGGAGTAGAATGGATAATGCGCTTACGGGTGGACAATGGAAGGTGCACTCTAGGCATTGGCAGCAGCAAGACTCTTCTCTCTTCTTCTCTTCTATTCTCTCTCCTCTTTTCTCTCAGCTGCCAAATGTAGCATGATGTCATTGTAATAAGGTGTTCACCCTTGTTGTCATGAACACCAGTTGTGTCAAGTCTTGTAATAAAGACCTGTTCTCATGTCTATCCATTAGTTCCATTTCCCCTCAATAATCCCATACCTACTTGATATCATTGTAAGGAACTCGAGGACGAGTTTTCATTCAGTCATGGGGGTATGATGAGACGCGACATGCACTGTGCCATGATATCACGTACGCGATATCGCGGTCGCCGCCATATCGCGTCTTTCCCTGCAATATCACGTCTTTCCCTGTGATATCGTGTACGAGATATCGCGGTCCGCCGCCATATCTATAAATAAGAGGCGATACTCCCTTCATTTTCCAATCCTGGCTAGAAGTAGCGAAGCTCTGGCAGTTTGATCCCTCCAGAGTTAGAATTTTTCCCATGTGCCTGCAGTAGGAGTCCTAGAGTGAACGGCTCTTTATTCGAGCAACTTTGTAACCTGAACACAAGTTGTGTACAGCAATAAAGACGAACTTGATTGGATAAACCTTACAGTACATGGTTTTAATTATTGTTGTTATTTATTTCTTTCCTAGTGCACACGAGTACGACTTGATTACGAGCATCTACGGATGTGTACGGCTAATCAAGGAATCGGCTGCTCGTCGCAACGCGTGAGTA
>MNCI01008033.1:1080134-1152006 GCA_015680685.1 Gnetum montanum | reverse complement strand
AGACTTGCTTAACCATACACCGTGACACATACAAGCAAGCCTGGGAAGACAACGAACGATTAACCCCAAGTGTTTCTTGTGGTGTTAAGGCATTTAGTCTGCGGAGTTCGACCGGATCGTGTGTGCACGCTCGTATTTGTATGGTTGAGTGTAGGGGTACCTCGCCACTCATCAACACCAAATCTCCTAAGAGTCAGGCAATTTTTGAAAAGAAAGCACAACACAAGGATGAACATATTGCCAAACTCGAAGATAATGGCTATTAAACTAGACTAATGATGGCAAGAAGATCAAATCCACCTTAGAGATAGTATCAACAACCATTGGCCTTCTCAGCATTTCAACAATGGCCAGCAACAATAGTTCCTGTTATAGACATCAACTACTTACCACCAAAATAAGTGTTGCATGCTATCTAATTATGGATAGATTAGTTGCAAATAGTAATGATAGTATTGCAACTGAATAAAAGAACAATTATTCTAAGAGCATTTACCAAAGCCATCAGGAAAATCCATCATTGGTGGGAAAGTTCAGTGCTTAAACAATAGGAGGAGGAAATATTGCAATAAGGATTACAAGGAGTATTTGTAGCCCTAGTAATTGAATTCACTATTGATTTGTTTGCCAATCTACGAATATTAGATAAAGTGCTTTTAAGTTAAAAGAAGCTTACCAATCTAAAATACTTTGATTAGTTTAATCCTGAATATAGTAAAGAAGTTTACAGGTTAGCATTGCATCAAGACCCTATGATTTCCTTACTATATTTAGGAAGTTTTCTTTCTAAGCTTGGGAATATGGTACTTTACAAAGCCATTGAAAAGAATATGGACCTATCTCTCACCTATTTTGCTAATATCATCCATATGACCAACTAAGAGCTTCAGTTTGCATGTTACAATGTGAGTTTAACAAAATTGCTCCCATCAGTAGAAGTTTATGCTAATTTAGATGGAGGAGATGTTTTTGGTAGACCACCCAAAATACCAAGAAGAAAGAAGGTGACAAAGGCAACAAATATCCAGAGATATCTGAGATTCACAAGACGAAGATGGTAGAGGGGTTCAAGACTACAATGAATAAGGAGAACGACTGTGTTTTCCAAAAAAAGAAGATATCCTATCAATTACAAAACGGTATCCTATTATCACTGTAAGAAATTTGGACATTATGCTCATGAATGCCCATAACGAAAGTCAGATCCAATGATCAAAGAATTCTTCGACAATGATTTAGAAGAATGGGAACTAGTTGATGATCCAAAGCAAGAGGAACCAACTAAGCAGACTTACTAAATTCAATTACTCTATGATGATGATTCAGAAAGTGAAGGAAATCTAAAGAAGAAGTACAATCAAATCCAGAGGAAGATGAAAATAATCAAGAGCCGTCAAGAGGAATGATGATGCAAACCCAATTTTCAGACTAGGACAGCATAGATGTAGCTGAAGACTAGATACAACAACTCTCAGTAGATGATGATGCCAAAATTGATTCTTGGTTAAATGATCAAGAAATGTATTTTGCATCAGAAGGTGACATTGAACAGTTAACACATCATATGTCCCAGAAATCTATAGAAGATCAAAATGATGACCTGCATTGCAGTGAAGAATTATGAGTTGTACCTAGCACATCTCATTCAAGCATAAAGCCAATGACAATCCTTCAAAAGGTACCCCCAAAATTCTTGATTACACCATATGAAAAGAGATTTCCTATTGTTACAAAACTTGAAAAAGCTTGAAGCTTATCAAAACCTACCATTCAAGCTTAACAACAACATCAAATAAAGCATCTTATGTTTTTACATAGTGTAATCATCATACCAATCAAGTTTCTAGTTAATGCTAAGTGAAACTAGAAGAAATATTAAGCTTTTGTTGACATTGGAGCAATCTTGAATTTTTGCCACAAAGATGTGTTTGAGAATTGGGTGTCTCATCCAAACCTAGTCAATCTTGATACCATGAATGGAGTAAGAAGTCTAACTCATTTTGCATTCAATATTCCTATCCAGTTAGGAAATTTTTATGTTGGAAAGAAAAATTTTGTCCAAATTTCTGATAGTGGTTTTAATGTGGTCCTTGGAGCACACTTCATAGATGCACTCTCTCCTTATACAATTGGGCTAGATTTGCTTATATTTTACAATCCTAATAATGAATCTGGCCAAAAAATAGAAATTTACAAGATTTCACCAGAGTTGCACAAAAAAAAACATCAACAAATCAGAAGTGTCTTTACATCTGCCAATCCATTAATTTTAGAAATTATTACTCAACATCAAATAGAAGATATTACCAAAGCAAAATACAGGCATTGGTAAAAATTGATGAAAGCTTGTATTCAAGGGCTTAATGAACAAGCAGCATATGTGCTTATGCAAGTGCAAGAAGAATTATTATCATATTGTTGTGAACATCCTCTACAATTCTAGGAAAAAGATAGTCTAGAAGCATTGATCCCTATAGTACACGACATTCTAGTACAAAGTAAGGCAATAATCCTAAATCCAGTAGATGTAGAAGAGCTACGATTATAGGTAGAGGAGTTTCAGAAAAAGGGATTGATCAAAGAATCTCAGTCAAATTATGCCTCCTCAAGGTTCATTGTCTGTAACCATGTGGAAATAAAAAAAGAAAAGCCTATAATGGTTATCAATTATATTTCACTTAATGTAATAAACATTGAAATAAAATGGTCATTACCAAATAGAGATGCAATGATCCAAAAGGTAGTAGAAAAGGACATCCTCAGCAAATTTGATTGTAAGAGCGGGTATCATCAGATAAAAAACACTAAGCAAGATATTCATAAAATGACATTTATCATGTTGCAAGGATTATATGAATGTCTTGTTATGCCATTCAGATTGAAGAATGCCCCATCACAATTTCAAAGAAGAATGGATGCTATTTTTGGAAAAGTTTCTAATTTTGTTGCAAACTATATAGATGATTTTCTGATCTACTGCAATTTAGTATTAGAACATGTTGAAAATTTGAAGGTATTTTTTCATCTATGCAAGAAACATGGAATAGGGTTATCTGAAGATCCAAAGAAGTTTCAAATAGGAAGAAGAGAAATTGAATTTCTTGGAGTAACATTGAAAGATGAAAAAATTCACATGCAACCACATGTTCTACAGAAGATCTCATTGTTTCTAGATCAGCTATAAAACAAAGATCAATGTTTAATATTTCTTGGATGTCTTAATTATGTGGCCAAATATATAGCTAAGCTATTAGGCAAAACCACTAAGATTCGAAGATGCAAAAATCAAACTTCATTTCAATGGACACATCAAGCTACCAAGCAAGTTCATTAGTTAAGGAAATAATGTTAAATTTTTCCTCCATTATCTCCCATCCTACATGGATCATTCATTCTAAATACAGATGCTAGCTATGATGCATGGATCGTTGTGTTGCTAAGAACGGGAAAGAAAAGAGAAGAAGAAGAAATTTGTGCCTATGCTTCAAGAGCATTCCAGAAGAATGAGCTAAATTACTGGCCTACTAAAAAAGAGATTCTTGCAGCAATCAAGGGAATAGAAAAATTTCACATTTATTTGGTTGAAGAATTGTTCATTCTACAAATAGATTTAGCAAATTTGGCATCACTGTTAAAAAGGAAGATTTAGCCATCACCAAAATTGCAAAGATTTACCTGGTGGCAATTTCTCTTGGCCCAATACAAGTTTACTATTGAAATAATACTGGTAGCAGTAAATCATTTACTAGATGCATTGACCAAAAAATTAAAAATGTAGCAAGAAAATATGATGTAGCCGACATATTCAAAATAAAGTTCTCTAGAAGGTGGATACTCTCAAAATCCAATGCAGGATAATGAAGATTGGCATTCTTGGTTGGTTCAAACATTGGAAGATAGAGTAAAATGGTGTAGAAGGATTCTTATAATGTTTCCTCAAGAATCTACCATGAGCATATCCAAACAATATGCTACATTAGATTTCTATGTGAATATGATAGGAAGAATAGACTGCATAATAAACAATTTAAAATGGAGTTGGTTGGAACCTAAGATACTTTAACACTTATGAACAATGAAAGTTCTAGACAACATCCTACTAATTAGAAGACCATTATTCTTTAATTAGTTATCCAGAAACTTCTTCCAAGAGCTCCTTCAGAGCAATGCATTTGAAAATAATCTTTGCAAGTCTTTTTAACGAATCAACCTATACCAGGAAGTTACATGGTATGAGAATGAAGCTATAGTCCCCAAGAAAGTACCACTAGATGAGGCCACATCATCAACATCTCCATCAAATATTCTCGAAGATCTTTCAAAGCTAATTAAAAACTGCATCGACTACACGTGAACATATGGCAAGATCTACTTCATCCATAAAGCGATATTAAAGGTGATGAGTGGGTAATGATAAGCTGTCAGTAGCTGAAGATAAGGATCTAGTTACTTAGACATCAGCAGTTGAAGATAAGGATCAAATTACTTGGCATGCAAGTCACGCAACTAGAGTTAATCTATCCTCTATATATCCATGTATCCCCTCTTGTAAAGGGCAAGTAACAAGCATTAACAAACCATGCATTGGGATCATCTATTCCTTAAGCTAGTATTCTTAATCTGTTATGAAGTCCTTATATGGTTGGAGCTCAATCTCTTGGATGAGTTACAATCAGAGTCTAAGTCTAAGTCAGAATTAGAAGTTTGATTATGCCTCATAAAGTTTGTATTGCTGGTCTTGTTGTTGTTCTAAGATCTATTATGTAGCAGCTAGAAGTTGTGTCTCTGAAGAAGTTGATGCAATAAAGGCTTAGTTAACAAGGTTTATCCTTTGGTTCTATCTTTCTCCTCTATTTAACGTGTTGTGAAGAAACAGTGAGAGCGCGAGGTGTGAGTTGAGAAAATGATCACTATGCGAAGTAGCTTTTCAAGTTTCTATTATGTTGCTTCTACATATTCATTGTCTTTTTCTTCTGAGTGCACCATGGGTTTTAGGACAGCATGAGAATTCCATGATGATTTGAAGAAAGTGTTGTAGATTTTGAAGTTTGGTGAATCTCACCCTACAATGGTATCAGAGCCAATGATAGAAGCAGTGGTAGAGCTAGTGCATGAGAATCTCAATATGTTAGAAACTACAACAATAATGGTATCTAAATAATCTCAAGACTTGGATCAAATAGTATCTGAAGTGAATGCTCATCTTATGTTTCAGCCAGCTAATATAGCATGGGAAGATATGAACTCAGAACCAGATATTTATGAAGTCTGTGAAGAATTCAATTCTGATGTCAGAGATACCTTTGAAAATGGAACAATTTTTACTAATTCTTATTATTTTGATATTGAAATTCCAGAAGCACAATGGACAAAAGATGAGTGGCCAACTTTTAGTCTAAGTGGCTAATTACCCTGGCCAATCCCAGAAGGCACAACTAGAGGATGGATTCAAGATGAATGGGTCAAGGATGATGTAGAACAACAAGCTACTCACGAATTAGATGAAATGGAAAAGCTGCCTCACACAACGATTATTTTCTCAACTCACACCTCACACTCTCACTCTTTTTTCATGGCACATTAAATAGAGGAGAAAGAAAAAACCAAAGGATAAACCTTCTTAACCAAGCCTTTCTTGCATTAAATTCTACATAGACATAGCTTCCAGCTAGTACATAATAGATCTCAAGATAACAATAAGACCAGCAATACAAACTTTATCAGGCATAATCGGACTTCTAATTTTGACTTAGACTCAAAATCTAATTGTAACTCATCCAAGAGATTGAGCTCCAACCATAGAAGGACTTCATAACAGATTAAGACTACTAGTAAGAGGCATTAGCAAGTCATGCATTAGGGTTGTCTACTCCTCAAGCTAGTAGTCTTAATCTATAATGAAGTCCTTCTGTGGTTGGAGATCAATGTTATCAAACATTAGCATTCTTATCAAGTGTTGTCTAAATCTTAAATCCTCTTGTTCTTGGATTTGAGTTTCCATACCTTGATCATAAATTGAGGTAGTGTATTCCCAAGCTACAAACAAGCATAAAGATACACCTTTCCATTTTGAAGAAGGACACTTTTGCCCATTCTTTGAAGATTTATACAAAAGTTGGACCATTCATAACTGAATATCAAGAGCCCAATTTTTCATTAGCACCAAACGCTAGTGAATTTCATTGTTTTCAAGATGAAGTTCTATCCCAACTACATGAGCTCCAATCCACATAGTGGAAGATCCTCTCAATACTTCAGAAAGTTAGCTCCACCATTACCACCATGGACAAGAGGATGGCATACATTGAAAAATATGTCCACCCTCAAATCTGCAATGATGATGAAGGGGTAGAACCCTCTAATTTTTAGGAAGACATGGAAGTTGAAGCAAGCTTTGAGGCTTAATCAAAGCCTCAACACTAAATTTTATTTTTGTTATTTCATGATTGTGTAAACGTTGTGCATGGTGGACAATGGACAAGTTTAATTTTGTGTTTATATAATGGACAACATAATGTTTATATTCTTTTTCTTATGTGTTGATACATGTTTTAATGTATCCCATTTTGGTGTTGAAATAATATATTAAAATATCAATAGTATAAATTAAGCCCTTATACATATTAGTTTTTTTAATAATTTTCTTGAGCAGATATATAAATGTTTTATTAATTTCACCTTTATGGCTAAGCATTGGCCACATGCTATTTTGGGTCTATGTTAAACCCCAAAATTATTTCAATTTTAACATCATAAACTAGCATTTTTATTTTTTTTACTATTTTTATTTATTAACGATAATCAATTATAGTACCTTAAATCAATACGGATTGATTTTAGTCTTTAAGCTTGTTTTTTGTAGGTAATCATAGAAGTGATAAGAATTGATATCAATTTTATCAATTCACACAAAGTCAGTGATAAAGATCAATAGCTTGAGCTTCAATGAACTAAGGCTTTGAGAAAAAATTGAGATATCAATTTAGGCAAAAAAAAAAGGGTGATTTGCAATGATAATCGAGGATGATAGAATTGGAAATATACTTTAATGAACATTTGAATCGATTGATATTAAATTCTTTGATAACAAGTGATTATCCAAATAATTATTTTTGTATGATATTCCTAGTATAAATAAGAACCCACACCAAATTGAACCCTTGTTCATATTTAATTACTGAGAAAGAGTATTGATGCTTTGTGTCAATGAAAAACTAATAAGGTAATAAGGTTGTGAAGTTGTTGCATTAAGGAAACAATAGAGTAGGGTCACAAATTAGATGACATTTCCTTTGTAATGTTCTATATCTTTTAGGAATTTATTTAATATCAATTTGGTTTAATTGGTTATGTTTATCTTTGAACTTAATGTTAGAAGTTAAGGTGAAGCATAGTTGATTTTACTTATAATTGATAGTCATAAGTGTGGTGTCTTCAATTGAATTCAACTCTAATTATTATTTGTCTTGATAATCATTTTTACTTTTGAACCATTCCTCCATGGATACAACTTGTAGGTTAGTCATAAATGAGATGACAATCTCTACAATGAAGATAATTATTAACGCAATCTAACCCCAAATTTTTCCTAGCTCATCAAGAAGTTTGGAAGCAATTATGATATTTATCATAAAAACTTTATAAGATTCATGTCAAAATACTAAGTCTTGAAGCTACGTGAGTAGAAAAAATATCAATTATAGTTAGCAATGAATGCAAAAAATTGTGTTTTCAATGTGGTCAAAAGTTAATTTTTTTTTGATATGCAATAATTTCATAGCACCTAGGTTCTTGTTGATCAAGCCTATGTTTTTCTTTCTAGTGGACAAAAGGTGTGTTATGGAAAATAAGCAAAGAAGTTTAGGACCAATCAAGTACAAGCCCCTATTTGATGATGTTTCATTGCTACCACAAAAGCTGTAGACTCATCAAGAAGCAACTAAATTTTTAAAATTCTACATTAGCCACTTCCACATAATGATCTAGACTAGTCTAGAAGAAAATATCATCTTGAAATCTAGAGGGAATTCTTCTAGGATTCCTTATAGAACTCACAAAGATTATTTATGAGACGTAATTAGAGATAAAGAAGCTAGAAGAAGGCCCTTTTCTACAGAAAACATTTGGAAGAACTGTGTGAAATAATGGAATATTGGTAATTCAATGCCAATAGCACATTACTCATTGAAACATATACTTCTAAGGTAATTTCTAAAACACCATGCTCTCAAATAGTTATGGAGAGATATGTTAGATTTTTCAAAGTTAGCAAAAGTTTATAGTCAACTTTGTTTAAGTGAAAACTAACTTCAACATGGGTATGCAAATTTGTAGACCCAAATGTGCAAGGTCCTAATCACATAGATTTTTTGGAAAGTATGTTCCAAGACCTTTTCCAGAATAGAAACTAGTGGCCTCATGTGATGTTACATTTTGACACATAATACAAAGGATTAAAGCTCCAAAAATCTTGGAATAAGTATGATAGTAGAGAATGATTTCATCCTTTGTGAGGTGAAACCCATGATGAAAATGTGAAATAGCCTAAGGGGTCAATAATCATCCTTAAGCCCAAAACTAAGTATATGGATATGCTCATTCTTTATTAGTATAAGGTGGAAATAGTATTAAATTATACTAAAGGTTGAATGTGGTTATTGCAACTCAAATAAGCATCAATGATGTGAAATTTATTGATGTTACTAGCCAAGTGGAGGAGTTTAAAGTTAGGTCCATTAGTAAAGCACAAAGTGCTTGAAATTTTTCATTTGAAAGTGAGGGTACTAAATACTTTAATAAGTTTGATAGGATACCAATTTTCTATGCTTTGGATTCAGATCACCCCTACCCTAGTATGGTAGAATGTGTTAGTCTAATAAAAAGCTATTCAGTAGAGAAAGAAATTTTTGTCATTTGTGTAGACCAAAAGCAAGTCATCATCACTTGGAATCTAGAAATACTTAGGGATTGATTAGGTTTCCAAGAGTAGGAAATTTAATGTTTAAGGCATCAACAATACAAAATTGAGAAAAATCATAAGCTTTATTCACTGCGCAAATTCTAGACCTTGCATTGATCAAATCATTCAAAGCTATGTAAACAAGGTAGTGCTCTAACAAATTCTAGTCATACTATTGAAAATGGTGACTCAAAACACACACAAAATAGGAAAGAAATCACTTACCCAAGGGAGGAAATGTGCAAAATCACCCCTATGCTAATGCATGAAGTGCACTAGTGCAAGAAAGCCAATGCATCCCTATAATCATACTTTACCTTTGTTATTATAGATCAAAGCTAGGAGGCTTTAGGATAAGTCAAAACCTTTTGAAGGTCTCTAAATGAAGCTAGAGACTTCTTGAGAAGCTCAAAACATGTCCCAAACCTATGAGTGGGAATAGAAAGGTAAGGATGCATGCCTGAGAGATGGAAACCTTAACCATGCACATGAAATCAAAAACACAAGGTGCATGAGATACATCTTAAATCTAAGGCTTACAATTGACTTATACAATCCTCCTAAATGAATCATTAGTATCCTTCTCAAGAATACCATCATTGAGATTACCATTTAGAAGAATGAAGCCTTGAAATATGAAAGAGTTAAGAATTACTACAAGGACCAAGTTGGAATACATAAGGAGATTAATGAAAAGAAATGAAGTTGATGAAGGCTAAGGTGAACAAATCCCTCTAGCAACTCTAGCAAAGAGGTGATGTATGGATATCCATCTTTGATAAACTTAACATCTACAATCAAGCTAAGGTTCACCTAAAGGAGTTGTAATTGAAGCTATGATGAAGCATATGAAATTAGCCGACCTCTAAAATGTAAACTTGGTAATATAGACAATGGATATGCCAGGATTAGAATTAGAAAAGTAAGTGGCTAGCTCTTACCTAAAACACCACCAATTTCAAGCTCCTACAGTTCAACAACAGATTTGTCCAAGTGTCAAAACTTGGATAAAATTTTTCTAAGTCTAGTGTCACACTCTACAATGTAGATAGCATAGCATACCTGAAGTTATGATTTTTGCAAAATTTTTATAAGTTTTCCTGCTACGCTCCCTTGTCAAGCCAAAAGTGATCAAGGATCGCTTAGGATGGACCAAGTAGTTCAGCAAATTTTCTATCTCCTAGACTATCAAGCTCACTATGTTCTCCATCTTGCCCTGCTTAACACATGTTCTGGTTGCCAATTCACCCACGTACCAAGCCAGAGTCTGTTAAAAGTTCTCAAGATGAAAAAAAATTGTTCAGAAAATTTTTCTATCTCTCAGACTATCATGCTCTACTACGCTGCATAGTGTAACAAGCTTGACATAGGTTTTAGGGCCAAATTTTGCCTAAGTGTTGGACAAGGATCTATCAAGCTAGCTCAACATGAAAGATGAATTTGGAAATTTTCTAACTTCCAAGGCTACTAGTCTTGATAAAACCCATAGCATGATCAGTGTGCCATGAAGAAAAATTGTAAATTTTGTTAAAATTTGACTAAGAATTCATGCTACGCTCTAGTATGTTATGCAACGTAGATAGCATGATGGGTGTAGTAGGTCAAAATTTGCAAAAATTTCACTAAGTGTTCATGCTATGTTCTATCATGCTATGTAGTGTAGCCAACTTGACATGTGAAAAATGCCTCCAAAAGCCTCCAAAAGGTTCCAGAACTTGGCATCGATCCTCATCTCAGCTTTGACGTTCCTTCAACAGCTAGGATCAGTAGTTTGCCTTACTTTTGCACCTCCCATTGATCTCCAAAATTGTCCCTATGCTTGACCCTACTCGAAAGAGGGGGAAGATGTAGTCCCAAAGCATAGACTCTAAGTTGCATTATTTTGACATTGTTTGTAGGTACATGGAAATCTCTTAGACTTTGGCACGTGTAGTCCAGATGGTGTGGTCACAATTTAGTAGTCTCTAGGTTCCTATTCCTATCCTACAGAGCGTAATACTTTGAATGTAACATGTCAGCGTGACCCATCCATGCCCATGCCACATGACACTTAGGCCATGTGGTGTTTACTCTACATCTCATGCCAACCCTAGCCCTATAAATACCCTAACATTCAACATTTTAGGGGTTTTCAAATCATAAGAGCATTGTGCATTTTGTGCATTCCTAGCACCTCCGTTACTCCTGCACCTAAGCACCCGAACTTAACACTTTGGCAAGTATCACGATGTAGTCTTCCATTGCACCTACATAGCATGACAACTATCAACCCAACAAGTCTAGCTTCTTTTGCAACTATCAACACCATGTCCTTGATGTCCCAAAGACTGTAATTGCACTGCTATGCTATCGCTATGCCTTTTTGATGCTGCATACTAATTTCACACACTGTTTAATCAAAAGTTACAATCCCCAATCTTGGGGCGGTGCATTTCTCCATCCTCAAGCTCTTGTTCCATTTTCTTTTTCATCATTTGTTTCAATTTTTTTAGCATAAACTCTTGCAGTTTTTCTACTATCAACATACATTTGCATATTCACATTACTATTTGCAAGCCAAGACGCTATGCTACACTCTTGCTTGCTGTCCTAAATCCCATGCATACTACTTTATAAACCCCTTTTACAAATAGTTATTATTACATCATGTAAGTCCCTGTCTGATCAACCAAACCATTTAGGGCACCTTGTTTCCATTTCCCTAGCATGGCCCTTGCATGGATTCGAGGTTAGGTTGTATGTCCATGGACCTCTCAGTGTTCCAGCCATTGACATTTTTAGACATCATAGTTTTTGGTGCTAGAAGGAGGGCCTCCCATTCCTTCTATGTGCAAAGGGTATTCAACATGCTTTCTACACCCTAGACTGGTCCTAGTTGACGGTTCCCCTAGAACCCCATAAGACAGAAAGCCCAAATTGTGTCCATTGCGTTGATCTTTAAGTATTCTATAGAGTGTCACAACCCTAATGAGCATAACAGTCTCTCAAAGTGTGACAAGTACAACACCAGAGATAACCATTTTTTCAACATTTCCAAACTTAGCCATTTTTGGCCTATTTTTTAGAGTTTTCATACTTAGCCATTTTACTTTAAAATTTTCTACATTTAAACATCTTTTCAAGCATCTTCTTTTCTCACACCTTCCCTACACAACGAAAATGAACCTCGTTAACACCTTGGCTACTGCCTTGAGCTTGGAGGTGGCTCACCTCATTTAACACATAGGAGATGTTGAGAAATCACCTAGCCCAGTGTGACCACACCAGTAGTCTCTTAGACTATGATACCAATCACCCAAACATAAGGCGCTAGATGATGAATAGTATAACTTTCTACAAAGCTTTAGGTAGGCTTGTCATTGGACTGCCAAGAGATGGAAGCCAAGCATAGTTTCAAGATTATCCACTGAAATAGAAGGGAGTTCCTTCCCACCCTTGACGTGGTAATATCGCTTACCAAAAACTTAAAATGGATTTTGGACCAACTTATTAGGGTGAACGGGCTAAGAGAGTAGGACACAGTATCAAACTATGATGAACCCCTACAAGATGGACAAGAGGAGTTTGAATCCTACTCCAATAGGGGCATCCCATTCTATGTCTCAGTTCCACAGTCTACCTCTATTTTCTTATCATACCAATCATAGTCCTTTGCCTTCTTTGAGGCAGTAGTGATACTTCCACAATCCAAGTCTTTGCCAATGGTAGCTACCACCAAGTCCTGCCCAAGCAACAAGGTGTATGACTTTCTACCTCTTTTCCCTTCATCATTTCCTTGTAATCTACTCAACCTTCATAGCCAACATCTGTGATGCCAATGCTACCATATGTGCACATCATGCCGATATTGTAGCCATAAAAAAGTCACATTCCTATCATCCCCATCGTCTCGGTCCCACCACCAACAATAGCCCTAGCCTCAACTGCATGGTGGGCCCCAACATCTGGTCTCACTATTCAACTATCCCACATGCCGTAGTACACATAGTAGCAAATGTACCAAGTGTCACATGTGGTGGCACAACCCACAATAGGGCTATGGGCTGCTCTAACGGCACAGCTGGTGCAACCCTCTGCAACATCCCTAAGTCTAGACCAAGCATTCTAGCTTATATAAACTCTCATAGAGGAGGTCAAATGACTTAAAGTGGCCAGCTCAAAGATGGTCCACATAATGGACTTCTATTAGGAGAATCCCATCAGCCATGCAGTTCCTCCACTAACACTGCCTCCTGGGGTCCAACTCCCCTAGTTTACAAAATACAATAGTGAGGATGACCCCAATTCTCACCTAGTAACTTTTTGTTTTGAGTGCTTATTACTTCAAGCATGGCCATATACGATCATCAACATTTTTGCCATGTCTCTAACTAGCAAACCTCTAGATTGGTATCGTGCACTCCCTTGAGCTTCCATCTCAACTCTAGAGGAGTTGCTAAGGCAACTCATAACCTACTTCAAGTACACCTTGAAGCCAGAGGCCATGCTAGATCAGTTGATGAACATCAAACAACGAGCACTGGAACCAATGAAAAAATTCATACAGTGTTGGAGTGCCTCCCTTAATGATATTCATAAGCAAATCACCAAAACCCACATGCTGGCCATTTTTAAAGCTGCAATAAATGATTTCATTAAATCAAAGCTATACTATTTAGCCTCGCGTTCCTTTAGCCAAGCTTTTGCTCAGACAAAGAACATACAAGATGTGGTGGAAGCCAGTAGGGACCCAGCTTATGTGGCCTATAAAAATGCACATGCAAAGAAAGATAAAGAAAAGGGGAAGGCCATAACAACCACCATGGTAGCTATGGTTAATGAAGCCAAGCCCAACAACAACAAGCAACTAGCCAAGGCACCTAAAGCCTTGGCTAATAGTAACAAAGCATTAGGTTTTGGCAATGTGGGATCCAACCAAGCCACATCATTAGCAACTATGGGGCAAGCTCCCCCAAGGCCAAACTTTGAACGCAAGGATTGCTCAAAATACATCCCTTTTCCAATCAAGCTATTAGATCTTTTGGATCAACTACTTAGTGTTGGGTGCATTCAGCATAAGCAAATGTCAGAAGATGTGCGAAAGCACCACGAGAGGTATTGTGAGGTCCTCCAAAACCCTTCTACGGCTATGCCCAATGAGCCTCCTATATGCAAGAATTTTAGACTAGATTGATTTTATAACTACCATCAACTTCATGAGCACAACATAGATTACTACCTAGTGTTGAAAGATGATATTCAATGCATGATCAATCAAGGCAAGCTGGTCCTTGATGAAAGTAATCTTGTCCAATTGGAAAACCAATCCATGAAAGTCTATAAGGACCCATTAAAAGCTAGTGGTGTAGGTTATATTATCAATGCTATTAGTGTGGATGATAATGTAGAGCCAACACATGAACCATTTGTGGTTTGTGTGTCCTCTAGTGACATTAGGGCCTCAACATCAACTAGGCCATAGGCCTCCTTTATCATCAAGGCACCACCTCAAGTGCTCATAACATCCTTTATGATTAGGACCCCACATCATGTTGTGGCAACAACAACCTAGATACCTTTTGTCATAAGGGTGCCAAAATGTGTGGATCCCTCATCTGCCCAGGGTCTGGTTGTGGGGATTGCATTGCAACCAACCTACTTGAACAGATGTGATGAGCATCTAGCCAACAAGATGGCTAGGGAATGCACAGAGCTAGGTCCTCCTAAACCCACTCCTTTCTCAGTTGTTTCCATGACCTCATCATCTCAGGCCACCAACACAGACATGTAGACTCAACAAGCAAACACCAAGGCTCAAAGGCCCACTTCCTAATCAAAAACCAAGTCTCCTCCTCTATAAATCCATCTCCTAGGATGTATGGAGGAGGTAAAAATCACCAAATAAGTGAATGGTGGAAAAGATTTCCTAGATGCACTTGCATAGGTCAAATAAGCACTAAAATAAAAAAATACAACTTTGAGCCTATATGATTTAATTATGACCTACCCTACTCATCACAAGGCCTTGGTTCGCATGTTGGCATTCATTTCTATTAAGGAAGACATGTTGACAGACAAAGAGGCTATCCATGCAGTGATACTCTTGCCTACAACCAAAGAGCCAAGGTTAACACCCTTGACCTTTTGCAATGAAGCGATAAAAGCTAACCCTAAAAAGGGTCAAGTAACCACCACACCCATGTTCATAACAATTCACATGGGTCAATACAAGATTCGTAGGGTGCACATAGATGACAAAGCAGCAACCAATGTGATCCCATTTCCCATCGTTGATAAGCTTGGCCTGGTAGATCAAATTAGGCCAACAAGAACAACATGTTTAAAATCGTTTAATGGAGCATATGTGGTTGTCAAGGGGATAATCACAATTGATTTCATGGCAAGAGAGTAATTCCCCACTAACGCAGAGTTCATCATGATTGAAAAGATGCCCAAACTCAACCGAATCTTAGGGAGGTCCTGGTTAGCCTAGCTATGAGCTGTTTCTTCACCAATCCACCAAGAAATGCACTTGCCTTATGAAGGTGGGGAAGTGGTGATCTTCGATGACAATGTAGCCCCTTTGACCATCAACAATGTAGACACTAAACAAGGGTCAAAGGTGGAGATCTCTGAGGACACACCACCTATTTGTAATGAAAGTCAATGTTGTTCAACCAATGTTAAGCAACCAAGCAAGACAAGCGACCTCCATGACGAAGCTCTATGGGTAGAATTTTCCTTTTCTATGGTAGATGATGGCCTAGGGGAGTACCACCTAGTGCACACTAGGCCTTATGCACCACTTAACTTGCATTGGGCTAGGAAGCATCTGCATGATTAGGCCATCCCCCTAATTTTCTTGTCTACCCAAATTGTCTCTTGCCCCTTTTGTTACAATTTCGTTTAGCTTCTTTCACATCTTGCATTAGTTACAATTTCTTTTAGCTTTCTTTCTCAAGAAAAAGAAAGAAAAATATGAGGCCTCAAAAGGCCTTAAACTATCATGCAACCTAAAATGGCCTTAAACTATTGCATGGACCACCAAGGCCTAAAATTGGTATCCAACTTCCTTTTGTGCAATAGCCTAAAAGGGCCTTAAGCTAGCGATGGCCCAAAATGGCCTTAAACTAGCAATGGCCCAAAATGGCCTTAAACTAGCAATGGCCCAAAATGGCCTTAAACTAGTGATGGCCCTACCGCCATGGCCTTAAATTGGCATGGGATCCACAAGGGGCCTAATTACATTAACAAAATCATAAGTTAAAATCATAACAATATCAATTGAATTACAAGTTAAAATGATAAAATGAGAAGTAAATAAATGTCATGTTTTCCATTAAATCATAAATAAAATACATTGTCCAAAGTTACATCAACTGCCACATGGAATATCCAAAAATACATGAATCTCAAACATTTTAATTTGCATTATCATGGGAAGCTAAGGCTCTTTCCCTTCGTCTTTATCCGCTACTCCACTAGGTCCTACACCTTCACTTGGAGCCTACACAAAACAAAAATGAAACAATAAATCAGTCTATAAATGAGATGACATGCAAAATCATAATGAAATAGACAAAAATAAGGTACGTTAAACTAAACTAATATGGGCCCGCATCCATGCTCAGGGGCATCCTATCGAGGCCAACCTCTAGACTTCGAAGGATTTCATCCTCTGACATGCGTGTCCAATCCTCCTCTCCCAAATTGACACCCATGAGGGTTTTACCTTTCTCCATGGCTATCCATATGGGTGACCCTAGCAAAAATGTTGTAGAAGTAACCTCTCTAGAAGAAATAGTGACCTCTCTCTCTGGGGACTCACTAACTACTAGATGGCTCGCAAACATCTTCTAAGCTTGCTTTGCACCAATAGCATCAAGAAATATCTCTTGACATCAACACTTCACAGACTCATCCCTATACTTCTTACGATAAGATGCACATTCCATCTTGTAATGATGTTTGTAGTTTTTCTAAGTCTATCCCCATTCATATACTTTGGCACTATAATCCTTCCAATCTTGGTTCTTCTTGGTTGAGAGGTCCATCTGCAACATTATTCAATGACCTCAAAGGTAGCCTCATTCTTACCCTGAATGATCGACCAGTACCTGGCATAGTCAATCTCAACCATATGCTAGCTACTGTTTAATTTTTCATGGGCTTTCAAGAATTCATAATGCAACTACAAGTCTTCTAGTCTGGCTTCTTGGTTCGCCTTCTATTCCCAGAGCTCTTGCACTTGTTTCCAAAGCTCCTTGTTCACATGCCTACACTTCCAAAATGCTCGTGTGAAGTGCAATGTGCACTTGCTTGCCTCATTGTATACATGACAAAGCACTTGCTCTACCTTAAGAGGGAACTTAGACATAGCATCAACCTAGACTGCTCTACTTGGGTCCCACTTGAGTCATGAGCCTATTATCCCAAGTGGAAAAATATCAGTCATAAGATAAACAAAACCAATCACTCAAACAACAGAAAAAAATAAAAAAAAATGGGGAGAACAAGGTAATGATAATAAATTAAACATACCCATCTTAGGATCTATCTATTTAAGACAGTTAATCATATCATCCACTATGCCTTGCATAAAGGCGAACTTGTCTAGAGTTTCCACCCACAGTTGTGTGCAAAAAGTGGATGTTGATTCTAGATGCTCAGAAAAGGCATCAGCCACTATAACATAAAAAATTTTATAACCATAAAAACAAAACACACAAAAAATAAATATATAAAAATAACAAAAAGAAAGTATAAAAAATACATAAAAAAGAGAAAAAAACACAATGAAGATGGCGGTGTAAAGCTCCTACCCAGCAAACCCTCAAGGGTGAGAGTGAGGGAATCACCCATCTGCACACCATTAAACAAATTTTCAAACTCATCATCCTCAAACTATAGTGCCTCTTCTTCAAGCTACCTCAACACTTCGATGGCTTGCTCATCTTCCATGTGTCCCTCAAGATGAGGGACATCATCATCTAAAGGCTTGTCTTCTGCTGCAGGGTCCATTTTGCCTATGTTGCACGAACTTTAGTTAGAATGTCTAATAATAAAGTCAAAAAATAAAATAAAATAAATAAATAAATAAATAAAAATGATGCTAAGTAATACATACTTACTAGCTAATTTCGATCGTGCATCGTGAAGTATGAATTATAGCTTCTTGTCCCTTTTCTCAACTTAATGCATGGGCTCCTCTATGGGGCACGGCTTCTTGATTTGCATTTTTGACCTCACCATCTCAGTGATGAGTTGCACCCCTCTTACTGTGTTACCTATGTTTGTTGGTGGAGCCTCCCCAACACTGTCACATGCATGGTAGGATGACCCTGCATGGCCTTTGATTTTCATTGAGAATGACTTGCCAATAGCCTTTGGGGGGACCTATGACCGCGTCGTGTAGAAAAAATGGAAAATCCATGGCTTGGAAATTTGGATGTGATCTTGAACCATCCATTTCCCATTCTCACAGACCACCAAAAGCTCTGTAAACCTTTATAGGCACACTACGAAGAAGCCAAAATGCACATGAGATCGTGCCTTGAGGTTGTCATGTAGTTTGAAAATTTTGGCTCACAAGCCATTAATAAGGTAGCTAGCCCAATTATACTATGTCCCCTCCTCTATCACATCCCTCATTATCCAAGCTTGCTATAGCCCAAGGACCTTTCCTTAAGAAATAAACTTAGAAAATACATAAGCTCAGAAGATAGGATAGAGGTGTTGGACCACAGGCAATTCAACTTTCTTCATGGATATACCCTTGAGGCCTTTCTTAGTGCCCAACCACTCTTCAATGCCCACTCTATGGTTTAGCTCCTTATTAGTCTTCTTACCTACTGATAGACCTTCAAAGGAAATGCTGAAGAGATCTAAGAAGAGGTCATCCATGATCTTAAAGACCACTTGCACATTATGAACTTGTGTGCAAAAATGATTGACACTCTTGGTGAAAGAGTTAACTAAGGCAATCATCTTTGCTATCAAGATGTTTAGGTTCATGACCAAAAAAAGGTCCATTGAATATTTTGGGCTACCCTTTCTGGGGCCTCGTGGCACAACTAGTGCTACAAAATGTCAACCTCATTATACTTGAAGAGGATAGTGGTCTCAATGCATCATGAAATAACCACTGTAATCTATTTAGACTTAGCTACGGCTACAATAAACAAAAGTAGAATTAGCAACATAATAAAAATATAAAATTAAAATTGCATGAAAGTAAATAGGTGATATAACTTATGTGGCATAAACAATTTGTAGAACGGTGGTAGTGGGACCGAAACCTACTCTACACTCAATATCTGAGATGCCCACTCAATGTCCAACCAGTCAAGATTTCAACACCTCTCATAAGATTTGGAATACCTGCTAGGGTATTTTGCCAAATCTACCCAAACTTGCCCTATCACTCCAACATGCATATTCCTAGCAAATGAGAATTCTTGTAGGGTCATTTGGGTCAAATCTAGTATCCCCTCTTCATTATGGAGGCCGTTTGCATTAATGGAAAACCTGGCAATAGGCCAAAAAGTAGTTAGCACCCTAAGTCATGAAATAATAGGTAGTAAAAAAATCACAACACGGCTCACCCTCCAGCATAATAAACTGTCCTAGGTGGGTTTTGGAAAATGGTGTGCACACATTGAGCAAGAAATATGATGTTGTATTTATGGTATCATTGGAGCTTAGGCATTTCCTAGATCCAAGACAATAGTCTGAGGCCTTTTGGATGCTAGCTCAAGCTCCCTGCCCCTTTACCTTTAGTAGGTTCATCAGACATAAACTTCAAGATGTCTTGATTCACCCTAGGCAACAATGTTTCAACTATGACACCTACTGCTTCGACTAACAAGTATGACCATATGATCACACTGAAGTGGAAGAGCAAGAATTCTAGGAATTCCTATGCACCCAACTGAAACCAGACCTCTTGGTGTCCTATACGTGCATGTGGTGTAAGTACATTTGGTACGAGATCACTCATGCAACATAGAATCCCCACCAATTCAACCATAATGAGAACAAGTTTTAGTAAGACCCTGCAATGCCACAATAGTGATTATGTTAGTATTGGAAAAAGATAGAAAAATAATAAAAAGTAACAAACAAAAAATTCATACAATAAGATAAAATAAAATAAAAAATTTTATTATGTGAAACATAATTAACTTACTCCCAGGTCCCATAGGGAGGGGATGTTGGCATCCCTATCTAACGTGCCTAATTCCCAACAGGGCATAACACTAACACTTACATTTCTTCTAAGCATTACAATTTTAAAGAAAATATCAAAAAAAATTCTAGATATTAGTCACACTCCCCATAGAGCATGACATTTTCAAACTCAAAATTTTTCTAACTATTGGTCATGCTCCCAACAGAGCATGACACCTTCCAACCCAAAAATTTCTAAGTGTTGGTGACACTCTCCATAAAGCGTAACATCTGGAAAAAAAATTTCAAAATTTTTTCTAATTTTTGGCTACGTTACCCATAGAGCATAACAACTGCCAAGCAACAAAAATTTTCTAAGAGTAGTAGTTACAAAATTTTTCTAAGAGTAGTAGTTACAAAATTTTTCTAACTTTTTGTCACACTCTCAGAGACACCAGAGCATGACGAACATGATCCAAGGCCACCTCGACCAACTCGTGTTCCGTGCCATAGCACAGGATGCCCACAAAACTTTTGTTCCACATTGTAGTATAAGACCTTAAAACCCTTATCCTATGCTATGGCATGGGACACCTATGAAACCCCTATTCCACACCATGGCATGGGATGCCAAAGAAATCTTATTCCATCCTACAGTGCAGGACACTACAAAAAACCCTCATTCTGTGACATGGGACACGTAGAACCCCTTGTCTAGCACTGCGGTGTTGGACATTAAAATAAAAAAAATTGTAATGCTAAGAAACCCTGTTCTACACTGTAGTGCAAGAAACCCACAAACCCTTAGCACACAAGACAAAGAAAAAAGGGCAAAAGAAAGAAAAAATGCATTTGCGCTCCCTCCCTGGCCACGGCATAGAGTGGCTGCGGTAGCAACAACAGTTCCTACCCATAATAGGCTACCCTCAAATAACCAAAACCAAAAAATCAAAATCCAAAACCCAAAACCCATAACATGCGGGAAAGCAAAACAAAATCATAAGAGTGGAGCGTGATGACTTACCTAGCTGATAGCATCTCCTAGCAATCCTTGATGCACACCTTGGGAAGGCATCGTAGGGTACACTCACCTTCATCAATGATGGTGAGGCCAGGGTGTTCATCTTAACTCCTGTGATCCTACTCTAGCTTCCCTTTCATCATGCTCTAACTTCCCTTTGGTTGCTATGCTCTACCTTACCTATGCTATACTCATATGGCTATTAGCTCTAACAGTGAAAATGATAGGTTTACCATGGGTAAAACCTCTATTTAAACCCTTCAGGGTCAAAAGACATGTCAACACCCCCCCCCCCCCCCCCCCCCCCCGAGATGTTCCATGTCTTGTGCATAACGTGGGATGAGCATAACACCCAAAGTTAGAAAAATTTTGCAACTTTTCCAACTTCCTACACTTAGAAAAGTTTTTGCATTTTTTCTGATTGTCCAATAGACATTCAACTTGATACTACATTTCAAAACTTTTAAGCTTTACTTAGACTTATGTCCCACACATAGTCTATGGTCTACTACGACCTTAAACTGTTAATTTTATGGTTACTTGAGGCCACAGAAAAAAAGATAATAATAAATATATAAATAAATTACTTTACATACTGCATAGTTAACTAAGTTTTCATATCATTGCCTTCCATATTCTATGCATTTCACTTTATTAAGATAGGTTCCGCTTGACATTTTTCTAGTTTTTTTGCAAGATCTCTTAAAAGATGAATGCATACGAGAGTCTTCATTTTCCCTTAGTCTTGGCTAGACCTTATGGTGAATCCACAAGATGCATAAACACAAAACTCCTAGAATTTGAACCACTTGCCTATGACACAAATGTAGCATCCCTAGAGACATCGCTAGATTGGTTAGAACATCTAGTAAAAGCTCTGGACTTTGAAGCAGGTGATGTGACCAAGGATCCCCTCACAAAAGTCCCTATAATAACATGTAAAGGTGAGGCGATAACATTAAAACTTAGTTCCTTGTTAGAGCCTCAAATCCAACAAAGCATCTCTAAAGTCCTTAGTGACAATGTCAAGGCCTTCACATGGTCCTATGAGGACATGCCAAGCTTAGACGCTCATATAATATAGCATAATATTATCCTAGATCCTCACATTAAGCTAGTTAAGCAAAAAGCTCGCAAAGTCGAGCTTGAGGTCACATTGGTTGTCCACGATGAAATTACTAAGATTTACAAGGTTGGTTTCATCTAGGTAGTTGACTACACTGATTGGGTCTCAAACATTGTAGTGGTCCCCAAGAAAAATGGAAGTATACATATTTACATAGACTTCCGGGACCTAAACAAGGCAACCATTAAAGATGATTTCCTATTGTCTAGTATTGACCAACTCATCGATACTATAGCCTATCATGCCTTGTTGTCCTTCATGGACAGATTCTTGGGGTACAACCAAATTTGAATTAACCCATAGCACCAACTTAGCACTACTTTCATGACCCCCTGGGGTACATTTTATTATACAATGATGTCCTTTAAACTAAAGAATGCAAGAGCAACATATCAACATGCAATGACATACATCTTTAGCAACTATCTATTAGATTTGCTTAATGACTACATTGATGACATAGCAGTTAAGTCCAAAGTGGCTCATGACCATGCAGGTGACTTGGACCATGTCCTTAAACATTTTCTTAGACATGACCTTAGGCTTAATCCCAAAAAGTGTGTCTTTGGCATCAAAACTAGTTGCATGTTAGGCTTTGTGGTATCAGAAGTAGGTATACATATAAACCTCAACAAGGTTAAGGCTATCACCAACTTAGCACCACCAGCAAACCTTAAGGAGTTACGTAGGTTACAAGGTAGATTACAATTCATGCATAGGTTTATCGTATGTTTGACTAAAAAGTTGTAGCCAATGCAACATTTTCTCAAAAAGGGGATCCACTTTGAGTGGACAACTCAATGCCAATAGGCATTTGACAACCTAAAAAAGGAGTTGGCTCAACTTCCGATAGTCTACCCTTCACAAGGAAATAAAACTTTCTACATTTACCTTGCAACCTTAAACATGTCCATTGCTTCTTTTCTTTGCTAAAAGTGAGACAATGCCTCTGAGGTCCCTATTTATTACTTAATCCATGCACTAGTAGCCCACAAGGCAAAATATAATGATGTGAAGAAGAACTATCTCGCTTTAGTCTTTGCACTCAAAAAGTGAAGACATTACCTGTTCCGTAGTCAAGTCAATGTCATCTACAAAAACAATGTACTTAGGGCCATTATAATGAATATATATGAAAGTAGTCAAATAGCAAGGTGGAAGGTAATAACCATAGAGTTTCACTTGCACTATATAGTGCAGGCATCCACAAAAAGTTAAGTGATAGCCACACAACTCACAGCTTCACCTGTACACAATCAAGCAATGATAGATCCAAAATTATTAGATGAGCATGTTAATAGTATAAGGCAAGTACCTACAAACTTTTGGTTGTTCTACACTTTGACAGTGCTTCGACCACACAAGGTCGTAGTGCCACTGTTGTTATCACATTCCCCTCTGAGGAGATCCAACCCTTCACATATCACTTTGCATTTCCTTGTACAAAAAATATAGTGGAGTACAAAGGTCTCCTTAGAGGTGTCTTAGCAGCCCAAGAGCTAGGAATCTAGGACAAAGCAGTCTGAAGCGATTCACAGTTGGTCATCAACCAGGTCACAGAGGTTTACGCTTGTAAGGCACAACATCTACAACCTTACTATGATATGGCAAAGCACTTGCTTAAAAAATTTGCAACTGTAGATGTCCAACATATCCCTGCAATGAAAATGCCATAGTTAATGCACTATCTACTTTATTTCTAAGCATAGCACCAAACATGTTTTCTGTTTTGCCTACTTCAATAGTGGATTATATTGAACCTATAACTCACACAACAAGCATTACATCCATAAGTACAGCTCACGCCCAAGAGTGCTATGAAAATATTAAGGCATACCTCCAATAGGGAGAGCCCCCACAAAATCTAACATCCACCCAAAAGGATGCAATTAGAAAATAATCATGATAGTATGTCCTTGTAGGTGATAGCACCTTATGTTGCAGATCCTATTGCAAAATACAGTTAACTTACGTTAGCAGTAGTGAAGCGCAAAAGATCGTTGACCAAGTCCATGAAGGACTATGTGAGGGTCATATAACTCCTAGGGAAATGGTAGAAAAAATCAGATGTCTAGGCTATCACTGGCCTTACATGGAGCACAATTGCATCTCCAAGGTCAGGACATGTGACATGTATTAGTGGCATGGAAACCTAATGCATGTGCCACCCACTGAACTACATACTACGTAGATCACGTGGCTATTCCAACATTGGGGATTGTTATTATAGGGCCTATAACACCTAAGTCTTCCATAGGGAATAGCTTCATCATTATTGCAACTAAATATTTCACGAAATGGGTTGAAGCCATTTCCCTTAGGAAGACAACATCATAGCAAGTTTGTAAACTCATTCTTGACAACATAGTGACCCGAATTGGTCTTCCCATAACTATAGTCACAAACAATGGACCACAATTTAGCAGTGCAAAAACAAAAGCCTTCTACAAAAGCCTTGGCATTAAATATTTCTTCTCATTACCATACTACCCATAGGTGAACGATCAAGCAGAGGCTACAAACAAGGTCATCATCAACCTTCTAAAGAGAATTCTTAATAATAGCAAGTCATGATGGTATGAGCAACTATTCTATCCACTATGGGCCTACCACATGACATCCAGAATAGTAACAAGTAAAACACCATATAGTCTTATGTATGGATCTAAAGCAATGTTGCCTCTTGAATTGTAGGTCCCATCACTCCACATGATCCTCTCAAGTTTCATTGATGAGGTTTAGAACAACAAGTTGAGAACAATTAACCTTAACTCTATAGAGGAGGAACGCATGCAAACACTTGATGGAATCAAGTGGTACCAAGAAAAGCAACAGCAAAAGCACGATCAAAATCAGCATCAATGCCCAATCAAGCAATTGGGAAGGGCCTTTCTTGGTCATAAAGGTGTATGACAATAGAGCCTTTAAGATTTTTGATCTAGATGGCAATGAGTTTGCCAACCCTATTAACCACTCGTACCTAAAGGCATACTACACCTAATATGCAGTATCACACCAATGCTAGAAGCAAGGTAAGTGCATATCTGCTATAATGTTAAACTAAAATAAAGTGTTCATTATGATATTAAACTAGCATAGAGTGTCTACTACAACATTAAACTAGCACAAAACATCTGCTACAACATTAAACTGGCACAAACAACATGGTCTACTATGATCCTAAATTGGCCATCCACAGTCTGCTACGATGTTAAACTAACACAATGGTCTACTAGGACCTTAAACTAGCACATCATGGTTTGCCCAAACCTTAAACTAGGATCATGGTTTGCTAGGACCTTAAACTAGCACATCATGCGGTCTACCAACATCTAAAACTGGGTTCACAGTTCAGCTTTTACAGTTTAACATACATAGTTCTGTGGACAAGCAAGCAAGAATACTTCCAATCCTCTATCACCTACCCACACCTCTCAAGCAAGATGGGGTGGGGCATTGTAGTTCCAAATTGAAGTTCACATAGTCAAGGAAAAACCCTCTAGAACATTTGTAGTGCCATCATTCCTAGCATCTTACTGATCTTTTAGAGATTCCATTTGTCATCTTACTAACCTTCTAAAGCTACCATCACCATTGCCAATCATTCTGGTCATAGCTTTCACTATCATCAGCACTCACTGAAGTCCCAGTAGTACTATGGCATAACCATAGCACTGCCATCCTCTGACCCTCACCATCACTTGAGTTTGAAAGCGCGTTCGACTGCATGGCTCCTTACCCTACAGCTGAGTTTCTTGGCTCCTACCTTTGGTGAGAATTCATGAGAACCTACATCACCATCGCCTCTATCCACTTGGATGCTCACTTTTGGTGTGGGTGCTAGAGCTTTCCCAGCCTGCCACCATCAACACCTACACTAGCCTACCTACTTTGAACATTGCATGCAACTAATGCAACACTCGCAGCCCTCGCAATGCCCTAGCAAGCAAGACTTTGCCCTCATCTCACATGGTGGTTGTTTTTTCTTCTTTTCTCTATGTTATGTTTGTAGGATGAAGCCTGGGTGGTGCCATTCAAGGTTGTGTTTCATTATGATGACAAGGTACCATATTTCTCTGATGTGCCTTCTTTGGTTCGCCTAGCTACTTAAGAGTACACACCCTTGCCATCCCCCAACCAACTAGCCTCTACCTCTTGATCTTGTAATCTCCCACATCCCTTATAAGCTTCTCCAATGAATGTAAAACCTTTCTTGTAGTTAATCGCTAAACTCGTGATGAGCATAATGCAACTCATCCCATGGGGAGCCTTTCTGGGCTAGTGAAAGCCCTAAATAAATGTAACAAAACTCATCCCGAGGAGGAAACACCTATTCTACAAATGCAATGTGGTTGCCTCTAAGAAAATGTTGGCATGCAATTCACTCAGAAAAACAAAAGGAAGCAAAAAATGAAAAAAAAAAGAAAGATAAATAAAAGAGGAAATAAGAACAAAAATAAAATAAAAGGAAAAATTAAAAAAAATGGGACAACCAAAGTACCCAAGTTAAATGGCACAATTGCCATCTCACAACTGATCTTGCCCTGGATTGACCATCACAAAAGCACTCTGACGAGAGGTTGAAATCCAATGAGTAAGCCAACTCCACATGCTAACTCCCTTACAAGCACTCCAACAAGGGACCATACTTTGGCAAAACATCATCATGACATTGCATCTTATAGTTATCCTCTCCATCCATTGCCCCTTGATCCATCTCCTTAAAATGTTTCCTACCATACTTCATTCCCTTGACACTCTCATGCATAGTGAAGCATCATCCAAGTGGGCATTAATGAATGTTTTTGATGTCATGTTCATCATGGTGTTTCATATTCTTTGTCGATGTCTTTCAAGTCAATCATCTAGTTGTCAACAAAGAGGGGCCAATAAAACACCACCAATTTTGGGCTCCTGCAGTTCAATGGCAAATTATCTAAGTGTCAAAACTTGGGTAAAATTTTTCTAAGTCTACTGTCATGCTCTATAGCATAGACAACATAGCACACCTAAAGTCCTGATTTTTGCAAAATTTTTCTAAGTCTACTTGCTATGCTCCCCAACACAGCCATCATAGCACATAGTTCCAAGGCTAGTCTACACAAATGTCAAGCCAGAAGTAGTCAAGGGTCAATTGGGATGGACCAAGAAGTTCAGCAAATTTTCTATCTCCCAAATTGTCAGGCTCACTACACTCTCTAGCTTGCCCAAATTGAGACATCTCCTAGTTTCTAGTTCACCTAAGTACTAGGGTAGAGTCTGTTAAAAGTGCTTAGGATGAAAAAAAATAGTTTGGCAAATTTTTCTATCTCTTAGACTATCATGCTCTACTACACTACATAGCATAGCAAGCTTGACATCGATTTTAGGGCCAAATTTTGCCTAAGTGTTGGATAAGGATCTATCAAGCTAGCTCAACATAAAAGATGCATTTGGCAGTTTTTTGACTTCTAAGGCTACTAGTCCTACTACACCCCTAGAGCATGATCAGCGTGCCACGAAGAAAAATTGTAAATTTTGTTAAAATTTAACAAAGTATTCATGCTACGCTCTACTACGCTACGCAACATAGATAGTGTGATGGGTGTAGCAACTCAAAATTTGCAAACATTTCACTAATTGTTCATGCTAAGCTCTATCACGCTGTGTAGTGTAGCCAGCTTAACATGTGAAAAATGCCTCTGAAAGCCTCTAGAAGCTTTTAGAACTCGGTATTGACCCTCATCTCAACTCCAATGTCCCTTTAGTGGCCAAGATCCGTATTTTGCCTTGCTTTTGCACCTTTCATTGATCCCCAAAATTGTCCCTACGCTTGACCCTACTTGGAAGAGGGGGAAGATGTAGTCCTAGAGCATAGACTCTAAGTTGCATTGTTTTGACATTGTTTATAGGTACATGGAAATCTCTTAGACTCTGGCACATGTAGTCCAAACAATGTGGTCATAATTTAGTAGTCTTTGAGTTCCCATTCCTGTCCTGTAGAGCATAACACTTTGAACGTAACATGTCAGTGTGACTCGTCCATGCCCATGCCATGTGGCACCCAGGCCACGTGGCATCCAATCTACATCTCACACCAACCCTAGCCCTATAAATACCTCAACATTCAGCATTTTAGGGGTTGGCAAATCATAAGAGTATTGAGCATTTTGCACATTCCTAGCACCTCTGTTACTCTCACACCTAAGCTTGACACTTTGGCAAGTATCACGATGCAATCTTTCCTTGCACCCACATAGCATGATGTCCACCAACCCAACAAGTCCAACTTCCTTTGTAGCTATTAGCACTATGTCCTTGACATCCCAGAGACTGTGATCACAACGCTATGCTACCGCTGTGCCTGTCTGACACTAGATACCAGTTTCACACACTGTTCAATCAAAATGTTATACTTCCTAGTCTTGGGGTGATGCATTTCTCCACCCTCAAACTCTTGTTCCATTCTCTTTTTTAGCATTTATTTTGAATTTTTTAGCATAAACTCTTGCACATTTTCTATTGTCAACACAAATTTGCATATTCACATTACTATTTGTAGGTTGAGACCCTATGCTATGCTCTTGCTTATTGTCCAAGCTCCCACATGTAAGGCCCTATAAACCCCTTTTACAAATGATTATTGTTACACCACTTAAGTCCCTATCTGATCAACCAAACCATCCAGGGCACCTCTTTTCTATTTCCCTAGCATGAACCTCGCACAGATTCAGGTTTAGGTTGTATGCCCATGGACCTCTCAGTGCTCTAGCCACCAAAATTTTTGGATGTCACACTACCTCCTTAAGGAGGAAAATTTTAGGCTTCATAAAGAGATAAAATAAAAGTTAGAAGTAGCTAAAATAAAGCTAGAAGTTCTCAAGAGTAAGTTAACAAATTAGAGATTAGTTGTTGAGAACCTAGCTAGAAAAATGAATGACTACATGAGCTACGAAATCTTATCTATACATTCAACATCAAACATAAATAGTTTTCAACTAGATTTATCAACATAAAGAAGATGTTTCTGATGTTGCCCTACCTGTAAGATATACTAGCACTAGCTCATCTAGGTCAAACTACCTAGATCATCCAAAATCCATGGGGCATAAAAGAGAAAATGAAGGTCCTTCTGTATGCCTTTCAATTTTTGATAACTATAATAGGGCAACCCATACCTTTAGTAGAGCATGAATGTAATGAGGAACCCTCCATGCCACAAGAGCCTCGACCTAGGCACAATGTAGAGATCTTATCCTATTCCACTCCATCAAACCAAGAACCTATAAATTTCATCAAATTATTCAAATTCTTTGTACCTTGTATAAATTCTTGTATCCATGTAGATGGTATATAAAAATGGCACTAATAGTTGTCTTTTTTGTTATAGTTAATATGTTAATTACATAATTTCCAAATTCTATAAACAACTCAATCCCATTTTTGTTATTCACTCAAGGACAAGTTTTTAGTGAGTCATGGAGGTTTGATAAAGTTTAAATAAGTTGGCTACATTGGTGCATGCCCATTGACGCATTCCTATCGACACATCCTTAGATGCGTTGGTGGATATGCATATGTGTTGATCCTCCCTAAGCCTATATAAATGCAAACACTAGCCACATTTATGACACCTTTGATCATTCTTCTAATGAAAAGCTTGTAGTTTTCTTCTATAGGATGTAGTGAGATTTTCCTCTAAGTTTTCATAGTGTGGATAGAATTAAGTATACAAATTTTTATTTAAATGAAATATATACTTGGATACTATTTCATGATAGAAATAAAATCAAAATTTCTTCTATCCATTGTAATAGTTGGATTAGCATTTAGTTTACTTACTAATACTTTAGTTTACCCACACTTTACTTTTTTATACTTAAGCATTTAATATTTTATTTCATAGTAACATGATTATCACCGCTTTGAGCATAATATACTAACTCTTGGTAATCTTAGTAGTGAATATTTGGTACACCCACCAATAAACACTTCATAACCTAGTAGGGTTAGTATAAGTTTAGGACATATACAGAAAGTGGAAATGGTTGCTCTATGTTTAGAATAGTTTAGTTTACCTTTAGTTCTTTAATTAGTTAAATTTTAATATTTTTATTACCTCACCTCTTTATACTTTCAAAGATAATAATAATAATAATAATATCTTACACCTTAATCACACTTAGCCATGTGAATGAAATTAACTCAAGTGATTATTTGAAAGATAATAACACGTAATCTCATATTTAACTACTAGGATAAAGACCACTTAGTCAAAAGGATTCATAAAATTTGACCAAATTGCATAGACATGGTTGTGATTTACATGATTAGTTGTAAGGACTACATGCTACTCATCATTAGTATTCATGCATCTCATGAATAGTCTCATAAGACTGTACCTAAACCACTTTATGATTATGTTCATTGATAATATCTTGGTGTACTCTTCATTGGAGAATCTTTATGAGTAACATTAAGAACCATGTTGCATACACCTAGAGAACATCAATTATTTGTCTAATATTTAAACTATTCATTTGGTACTATGAGATTCAATTCTTATGGCGTATCATTTTGGAGACTGGTATAGTAATGGATCCCACTAACATGTAAGCTATTCAAGATTGGCTCATTCTTAAGGATGTTGGGAAGGTTTGTAATTTTCTTATATTGACAAGTTGCTATAGAAGATTCATTGAGAACTTCTTCTGCATTACTTTTCCTCTCACAAATTTTTTATTAAAGGATTTTGGATTCTTATAGGATATACATTATCAAGCTACTTTTGATGAACTTAAGAGAGACTAATTTTGACTCTAGTTTTCATATTACCTACTCTAAGTAAACTATTTGATGTTCACATCAATGTAATAGGAGAGAATTATGGGTGTAACCTTATGTATGAAATCAAAGTAATACCTTATACCTTATGATAGTTAAAACCTTATGAGACATGCTATCCCACTCATGATCATGAGTTAGAAGTGATGGTGTTTGCCTTAAAGGTTTGATGTTCCAATTTATTTGAGGAGAATTTGATGAGCTAGACTGATCATAAGGGGTTGTAGTACCTAATGTATCAATCAGAGTTGAACCTATGTTAAAGGAGGTGGGTTGAGCTATTAGCTATTTTAAGTTTACTATCTTGTATAGAACAAATAAAAGCAATGTAGTTGTAGATGTCTTGAACTATGTGGCCAGTACACTACAAAGCTTGATGATTCATTCTAATGTATTGGGTTAGATTTATGTAGAGTATCAAAAAAAATATTTGATGTGAGAAACTTTAGTAGTCTTCTAGTTCTTTGATGGTGGTGAATACACTTGGGTTGCTTCATTGTAAAGATTAAGTATATATGTCTAATTCCTTGTAGCAACATCTATTGAAGAAAGCTCACCTAGGTAGGCTTGAGATCCATTCTAGTATTGAAAAGATGTATTAGATGTTAAAGAGATTTTATTAGGAGCTAGGCATGAAAATGCATGTTGAAAAATTCATAACTAGATGCTTAACATACCAACAAGTTAAGCTTGAGCATCAATAACTAGGTGGTTACTTGTGCCTTCACCTTATTCTAAAGTGTAAGTAAAAGATGATTGGTATCAATTTTATGACTAGTTTATCTTGCACTTGTTGATGTCAACACTCCCATGCTCGCATGGGGCCATGATTATCAACATTTCTATTTCTCTCCCTTAGTAACCACAATAAAAATCATGTGAGTAGTGGGAATTTAAACTATCAGGTTATGGTCATTAGTAACAAACGTTTCAGAATTTACGGTAATTAAGGTCATTAATGATGATAGTTATGGTCATTAGTAGTAGATGTTTCAGAAGTTAAGACAGTTATGGACATAAGTGAACACTTAATTGGAGAATGTGGGTGTTATTACACAAGAAGTGGTGGCAGTTTTTGTAGCTATTACATGAAATGTAGACATCATTATGGATGGTCACAATGACTATAAAATGGTGCCTAGAGAGGAGCTCTTCCTAGAAAAGGAGAGGGAGTTCCAAAAATAGGCTTTGCCTATGAGTCTGGAGGGGCAACTTCCTCTCCACTACGCATTAGCTTCCTCCTTTCTTTTCTTTTCTTTATAGGCTTTAGGTGATATTCAAGGAGGATCCAAAGCAGGAGCCAGTGGCTCAAAATCGGATCTTTGTGGGTCTTCTCAGTGATGGCAGGAGGGTTCTCTCTCCCTTCTATCTATCTCTAACAACACAGGTAGCACAACCCATGCACAAGACATGAGATGTCTGATTTTCTTTGGGCCAGCAGTTTGTCATGGTGGTGCAGACGTGGGTGGATGATCTTCCTCTCTACGATTGTGCACAAAAGGCAACAAACGGTGGTAGGCTCTAAGGACCATATTTTCTACCCTGTGTGGACTACAATGGGTAGTCTCTCTTTCTTTCTTTCTTTCTCTCTCCCTCTCTCACGATAATCGCAGTCTTCCTACCTAGCAGTGGATACCATCGGCAGTCACAAACTAGCAACATCAGTAGGATAAAGGAAAATTCATTTCTTTTAGTTACTTATTGTATTCTCAACTTTGAGATAGTTATTCAATTTAAGTTTAGATTCATTCAATTTAAATAATTTCTTTGGTTTGGTTTACTATTTTCAAAAGGCCACGTAGCCCTCTCTAGCTGATACTATTCCCAGGTTTTTGTACCCATACGGGAGGTGCCCTAGGCAATAGTCTCCTAAAATGAGTTTCTTTCCCAGTGGTGGTGTGACCAAAATTTATGCATCAATAACACTATGGGTGAAAAAAATATCATCCTTGTTATTATTAACTTCTCAATCAAGATAGTTTGTTTTCTTACTACAAAAGCTTTAGCTAGCACAGAGGATGTTGTGTAGTTATTTATCTCTAAGATTGCTTAGCTGTATGATATTCCTATCAAGATTTTCTTACGATGTAATGAAAAAATTCACTTTTTTATTTTAGCAAGCATTCATGGACAATGTGACATTCCTATCCCAGATGTCATTGTAAATGTCAAATATACACTATATTAGATATTAGACATAAGAAGATAATGTGGCAACATCAAATATGAGTAACATTTGACATTATGCATAAATAAAAATAATAGGAAAAATGTAAAAGAAAAGAGATAAGGAATGCTTTATTGATATGAAATAGTGTATCTAGGTCATGCTCTAGGTGTTTCTTAGGGTTATCTTCCTTCAACATCTATCCCTTAGAGGCTACCTAGCACTACTATCATAGTTAGCCCTATCATTGGCCAAAAGGGATGACCAATCCTCTTCATGTCCCACTTTACCTAGAACCTATTGCATGCCTTTACTAGCTCTAAAACTCCATGTTTATATGAGTTCTAATGGCTCGGTATAAATACCTCACCTTAAGAGACATGCCCATTATTACAACATGGCCTTTCAATTTTTGTTACAATAACTACAATGTTAGTTATGAAGAGATACTATCTTCATTATGCAATGAAACTATTTGGAAATGGAGACATTACAATCTACTACTCTTAGATTTCATTCATTTTCAAATGAGTCCATGCTCACTATCTTTTTCTAGCTCTAGTACCTCTTTCCATGCTTCTATGCTCTAATACTTGAATTCTTTTTTCTAACTTGAAGTTGAATATCCTAATGTTCTCTTACTTATTCTACAAATACAAATAAAATATAGTCAAGAATTGGAATTTCATTTTATCAATACTTATCTCATTCTTTAAGATAATTAAAAGAGGTGAATTAAAGATCTACCAATCCCTAATCATCATTCTTAACCAGGGTCACACAAAATGCAACTTATATTTGGTCACCAAAGTGATGTAATGGCAAATTCTTATTCTTAACTTGCATTACCCTAGATATTTTACTTATCTAATTAAAATATAAATTAAATAATGAAGAAAATAATAATATTATAAATAAAAGTAACATTAAGATACTTCCTAATCTTGATTAATCTTATAAAATAGTAAAAGTAGTTATAGTTCTATCATAAGGGGTATATGATCGAATGGCCTTGTTTAGGATGGTAAGACTTGATCTTGCTTCTTCTCAAATTCTTCTTTAGAAATTAACTCTAGTAACTTAATAACTTGAAAGACTCAAATAACATACCAAATATAATCTAGAGTCTCAGTGAAGAATAATGGTAACCCATCTTCATTGATCTTGATAGTGTAATTGGTAAACTATTATTCTTGATAAATTTTGTGTAAAAACATCATTTGTTCTTGAATTCTTGAATTTGACTTATCTATTGAAGATTCAAAGTAACTGGAATACGCACTAGCCGATGAAATTACATGTTGAATTTATGGGAACATCTACTTCAAATCTTGTGTCTCTTCCAAGGATTTTGTTTACACATCGATATTTTTAAAATTCTTAAACATCACTTTTAACTTTCGCATTAGAGTCTTCACAGAGGACGTATGATACTAGATTGATATTGATATGGGTTAGTAATAACGTATTCTTTAAACTTTCCTCTATTTGGTTAATCAAGTATGCTCCTCAACAAAGTTAACATCTGGACATGTTAATTTGACAATTAAATGTTTGTTAATCACACATACATTTCTTTCTAGAAACTATATTTTTAAATATCAATGTTAAGGCTATGTGGCTTCTCTAGAACCTTGACCATTCTTTCTTCACCATGATTTGAAGTTTCAAGATTTCTAAAATCATATCTTTTAATCTTCATTCAAATCTTTATACTAATTCAAACTTGACTTCTTTACAAAACATCAACCAACCATCCATCTTATGATTTCTAAAATAGGCTATATATATGGCTTGAAGGAAGGACTTTCACAAAAACATTTTTACTTGTAAACCCTTAATGGGATGCAATATTTCATGGGCCACGATATCGTGTATGCGATATCGTATCGGCTGCGATATCACATCCCCCGTGATATGGCATACACGAGATATCGCAGTCCACCGCAATGTCTATAAATAAGAAGTGGCTTTTCCTCATTTCACATGTTAGAGTTATATTGTAGCTAGACTCTAGTAGTTTTATCCCTTCAGAGTTAGATTATTTTCCAATGTCTACTCACAGTGTGATGAATGAAATTGTACGGCATCCTTTATTCGAGTGTGACGTACTTGGACACGCACATGACCGAAAATAAAGATCGAGATTACTTCATCATTGCAGCATTCACTTTGTTATTTATTTATTTAATTAATTTTTATTTACTAATTTTGTAGTAATCTGTCTTACCCTTATCTCATGTTAAACATGGAATGAGTACGACTTAATCATGAGCATTTAAGTGTGACTACTTGGTACCTAGTGGTAGTCGTGCATGAGGTCCAAGATGTGTACGAATGATTAAGGAATGGATGCTCATTGCACTTAGGCTAGATTAGATTCTCTTACCCTTTCCTCCTAGCTTAGCATAGTTAATATTATTTTCCACTGCCTTCAGGAGTAGAATGAGACTAGGAACTACATCATACACCTCACTCTAGACTAAACCATACGTGACAAAGATAATACTAGTCTAGGTGGGAAGATAGCGAACTACGACCTAAGGTTAACGATTTGGGTGCCACAGCTAGTCCGTCTGCGGAGTTCAACCGGATCGCACATGAAAATGCTTGTATTCATATGGTTGAGTGTAGGGGTATCTCGACCACTCATCATTGGCGCCATTGCTAGGGACGATGCTAGTTATCTAGATTAGTTATATCATACAAGGTCGTTGTATAAGGACTTAACGATATATCTCTTAGGGAGAAGAAATAATTATAAAAATTCACACATAATTCACACACAACTTCACAACAATGCCTCTCCTACAAGATTACAATAATGCCACACTTAGTGAGGAAGTTCATTGGAGAACCAACGAACTATATGACGATGAAGATTGGAGTATACAACCCGAAGTGGGGGTTTCTTATAAACATGAACAAAAGCAACATCATTGCAACACACGAAAGCATAACTTACCCAATGACGATGAACCCCTACTAGCCACTACAAGCTTAACGTAAATACAAGAGGTTGTTCGAATCTCATGTAGGCATCGTAAAGAGAGCCGTCTACCCAGGCTCAATTTAAACAACTTTTCTACTTTTTCAAGAGGCTATGACTTAGATCTGTATCAACATTTACAAGCCTTCCATGATGCCTGCACATGGAACAACATTGANTTTTCTGAGGAAAGGATAATGTACCATATCATTGATGGGCTTCGTGATGCAACAAGAGAAACCTTAGGAATGTATACCCAAGGTCAACTATATGAACTATGAACCCATCAAGTCCAAGAGCTTATTAAGTGGGTAGCAAAAGAAGAAGGAGATATGGCTAGATGGGAGAGTGTTGAAAAACATCAACAGGACCAAAATTTCAACTTAACAAAGGTCCATGATCATAAAAAGGAGAAATCAAAAAATCTCAAGGTGGAAACATCATCTTTGCCCATACAACAATCACTAGAAGAAGCCGAGGCAAGGATCAATAAGATGTTGGAATGGACGTATCAAAAGTGTGGAGAATTCATCAACAACATTGGGGATAGATTTTTGACAACCCAAGAAGTAGGACAAAACATTAGACATTCAGAGAAAACGAATGAAGGGAATAAGCGCTCAACTACCGATCATACGTATGAATGCAACATATGCCTGTATGATCACCCCAAGGGCCAATGCCCAATATTGTTACATCTACATGAGCATTGGGGAAACATGTTACATCCCGAGTTCATACAGAGATATCGTGTTCGATCATAGTGGCAACAACCCCAGTCATGGGGGAGACCACCCTTAGACTAGAGACACCCTTCATATTGTCTAAATCCAAACGCTTATCAAGTTCAACATCCTGTTTCTCTAATTGGGCCAACATACTCTATCTCATCACAATACCATTCTCCTCAATACTATCAACACATGTGTCCAACACAACTGCCACCTTGTGCACCTTATATTCCTCCTAACTTTCAGCAATCTCATCCTTTCCCTCCTTCTACAGTGCCACCAACTGTTCCTAAGGTACCTACACCACCGCAACAGTCCACGAACAACACTTATGCTACTACTACCAACAGCAGTGAGAAACCTCCTCAACATCCAAAGCATCCTTTATTTAAACATGGCTGTAATAAGGAACAACATAATTCAGAGGCCACTAGATCTTCCAACTCAGCACAAGTCCCACACTGTGGTGCACCCTTATCTTCGAATCCAACGCCTCATGTAACTTCATCAAGGCCACCATCTAACACTCCAACAACCATACGGCCCAATGAACACAACCATGGGAAGCATCATCCCAATCCTTGCATACCATCTAATGGTCCCAAATATCATAGTGGGTCAACGCATTATCCAGGAACTACATCGTATAAAGTGCCCCACTATGCTTACTATCATCAAGTGTGTGAACCCTGAGGGGATAAGTATGAATCAGTTCCAATATTTCCAACATTCAAGGATCCTCATCTTACATTTATTAATCCTTGCCATCCTCAACCGATTAGTTATGGGAGATATCCCCCATTTTAATAACAAGCAGGATTAATAATCACTTTTTATTTTCTTTGATTTTACAACTTTTTGTTTTCCAATTTTTCATTTTTCAACTTTTTGTTTTATCTTTTCCTCTTTTTGTGTTTTTGTGTTTTGTCTTTTTATGTTTTTTTAAGTAATCTCATCTATGAATAAAACACTCATGTGGATCGTTGGTTGAGGTGTGTTTTATGTTATTAAGTCATGAGTGATCAATTATTTGGACAGTAAACCCATTACACCCACTCATCCATTCTAAAAATAAGAGGTTTTGTTTGAGGGTACAATGATATTCTTGAAATTTTAAAAACTTAAAATCAATTTTGTGTTCATTGTACCCTGAATGAAAAAGGATGGACCAAGAGGGAATGATTAGGGTGTGACATCAAGGGGACTCGCGGATTCTCTTTGGTGACATCTGTGGGAGTTATCATGCAACATGGTTGTACTAAGATTCTTGTAGATCTAATGAAAAATGGGAGTAAGAGTAATCAAATGGGTACTCAAAAATCAAATGTTGTTCTAGGGGGGTCCCACTGGAAAGACATGCATTCATGCCTGAAGGTTAGCAACTTTTCTGGATTCAGTAAAGTGAAAAAGAAAAAAAAAAGAGAAAGAGAAAAGAAAAAAAAGTGTGTGCCACAAAACAAATCACTCCTCCCTTAAACAAAACGCCAAGTGATCGTACACCTTGTTGTTTTGGTACTCTCATAGTTGTTCATCATCAAATGAAACAATGTGATGTCACTGCTTAGAGGAATGGACTTGGTCCTGATCTTGGAACAATGGGTTAATGGCACTTTAATCATGCTTCACACGCAGGATTCATTGTGCTTTGGGTTAGTTACCTCATGTCCCAATCTCTACGATCCCTTTCTGTACTTCATCTCATCTCACTATTCATGTAATTGTAGCTCGTGTCCCATGTAGCATAGAATTCTCATCTCATTCCGGTGATATTTACATGTGTGTGTTTTGTGGAGTTAGTGCAGATTACATTTAACCCTTCTAGTGTCCACAAACACATTAAGTGTGGTTACATAAGGGCATTATAGGTTGGAACCTACTTTGGGAAGGACCCACTTGTGTAATCTCTTGTAATCTTCGCTTATGACATAGCTCACACACACCATCTCTTACCTTAGCATAATTTTTCAATTGATTTTCTTTCCCTACTATTATCCCTCTGAATTTCACCATTCCAATGTACCATTACATACCCTTTTTCTTACCACCCTAGATTTTATTGATAAAAATCCACACCTTCATCATTAATGGTGCCTTTTGAATTAATGAATCACCTTAGACCATCTTGATTATAGACAATGTCCTCAATTTTCAACGTTAATTTCAAGAAAATCATTAAAAAATCGGTATTTACATGGTATCTCACATCACCAAGGATGAGATATCATGTACAAGATATTGTGTCCCTGCCACCTATAAGTAGGTACCCCCGCCCCAACACTTAGCATCATTTTTCCATTCACACGAGGGGAGTTTTTGCAATTTTTCTCTACAACTTGCGATTGCATGACCCTTTCTTTTCTACTCATATCTCGCTCGTTGGTACTCCGATTTTAGTTCCGTTTGAACCTACTTGAACCTGGAGTGTTCAACTTAGTCGTGGGAGAGGGGCACTTGCCGAAAAGTGCCTAACTTTTTTGAAATTTATCATCGCCCAAAGGACATCATCTAGGGTCATTAACTATAACACTTAGAATAATTGTGCCTCAAAATCATTTAATCCTTAGGTATACTGGGAAATTAAAAATGGAAACCACCATCGTCATAGGACTCATTCTTACAAAATTTCGAGCACTATCACACATGATAAAATAAGATCATTAATAAAGGCAAGTAGTAAGGTATAACTTAACTTCAAAAATAACCTTACTAATGCTCGACCTGTGTGATTGTAGATGGCCCCGAAATGTGCACAACAGTAGGGTCCTACTCAAGGTGGAAAGAAACGATCTCGAAGAGGTGGAAGACAAGGTCGTGTTGGACAACATGTAGAATAGGAGGAGCAATCATTCAGCATCCATCAACATGAACCTCCTAATGGATGGTCTGGGCAGGGAAAAGAAGGAGCTACTGTAGCGCCTAAACCGGGATAATAATTCACGTTGCCCCAAGATTGTGTTCAAGCTATCCATGAGAAGTCCACATTCGCTGCAGTAATTATGGAGTTAAACTTTGAATATTTTGCAGCCTGAGGCTATTAGGGATCACCTCCAAGTGTCTCCCTTATGGCCTATCCTCTCCAAAAGCGGTGTCTGGTACCTAGGAGAGACGTACCAATTTTGGCACAATAGGGAGCAAGGCACCACTATTCATATTTGTGGTGTGACAGTTGAGTTCTCTACACAAGCCATTTTGGAAGTGTTAAATCTTTCGAATACAGGGCCCTAGGTTGCTCGGTTATCCACCTGTTCTGACCCCGATGTGTGAAAGGATTGGTTGGAGAAGGCTTATGGTAGAGATAAAGCATTTGGTGAATTGACGATGAAAGAGAGGTTTTATTTCAAAATTGGGACTTATCACCTCTTCCCGAAAAAAGGCTTGAAAAGGATATCCACATATGCAGCTAGAGGATGTGCAGTGTTGATGTGAAAGGTTAACGCTAACCTACCCCATCTATATTTGATGGAGATCCTGAGGCAGTTCAAAGAATAGAAGACAGGGAAGATGGTGTTGCCTTTCCCTTGTCTTATCAAAAAAATTTGCCGACGTGCTGGAATTTAGGGATACACCAATGACGTCCTCCAAAAAGCCCAAACTACTTCATATGCTAAATTGCTAAAGGCACCAGCTCCAAGAAAAAGCACTGGCGAGGAGTTGAGACCAGAACAAGAAAAACAAGAAGAAGAACATATGGTTGGACCTAGTCAACCTCCAGCCACGAGTCCCAGCCAACAACAAGAAGCAAGGCCTAGCACAAGCCAGGATCAGCCACTGCCGCCACAAGACTACAGACCATCGATGGGCCATCTTAGGGTCATTGCTGAGATGGTCAGTTGGAAAAGCTGTGATGACGCAAACCTCTTCTGCGTCATTGATGATGCCATACAGCCTACGGTTTCATTAGATCGCACAAGGGGTGAAGTATCCATTCAAACAGGACGAGGGGAAAGTAGATGGTCGCAACAGATCTTAGGAAACATGACATCTTTCCAAGTGTAGTTAGAGACTAGTGAAGGGGCCACTGTGGTGGTCATGCAACACCAGAATGCCGCGGAAGTTGCAAAACTGGTTGTAGACCACATCAAAGAATCCTTCAATGTACCTATTGTGCCTTCGGTAGATCTCTCAGGAGCATAGGATGCTTAAACTCTAGCTGGAACCTCAATGACTCCTGCAGAACATGAGGATGTACTTTAACAGATTACTTCAAAAAGGACAAGTAATGACGTCCCTGTTTAACATCCCTCAGGATGTCATAGCAATTCAATCAGACCTCATTTCCACAAAGGGGAAGCTAGTCTTATCAGGAGTAAGGACTGAGCATGCTAAAGCTGAAGTGCAAAGACTACAAGAGCAGCTCGTAGCCTTACAAGCAACACAGCGGGAGCCTCTGCAATTTGTTCCTGCAGACCAGCTAGAAAAATTTAAAATTGAGTAGCTAACCAAATTAATCATAGAGAATAAAAAGGTGGCTGAAGAAAAAGAGAAGGCTATTTGGGATGCCTCCATAGTAGACACGCAAACCCATGCGCATCTTAAGGCACTCAAGGCCTTAGAAGAAGAAAACAAGCAGCTAGTTGCTGACAACCTTCGGTTGACCATTGTAGAGAAACAAAAGACCGTTCTCGATGAACACTTTCATCAGTTACGAGAACAATTTATCCGGGTTAACCAAGACATGAGTCATTTAGCCAGGGAAAATTGAACCCTCTCGATGGAGGAGGTACATGCCATTCGTCGAAAGTTAGCAATTGAGATAAGTGCATGGCAAAATGAGGCTAAACGACACGAGAAGCTGAAGGAGCACTTCCAAGACCAGGTGGGGATGTACAAAAAAATCCTAGAGAAGGAGATCTATATGGCCAAGGCCCAAATCAATACTATAAGTGCTGAACACATTGATTGGTGGGCCGTATTGGACACATATGCCTTCGCCCACCAAGCGGAAGTTAAGAATCGGGACCTACAGATTCAAGATTTGATAGAATACATGGAGTTGGAAAACCTTAGATATGCCAACCTTGCCATGTTAATAGCAGGACACCTGAGAATAGAGCTTGAGTAGTAGGTAGCTTCCACCCACATCAAATACGAAGCAGAATTTGCAGAATGTAAGAAGTTGTTGGAAAAACTGGATGTTGCAAATTCTGAACTTGAGGTGGTAAAAGCCAGCTACTAGGGATAGAAAGATGTTGCAACCAACTTGGCTCAGCAGCTAACGGACCTTCACGAATACAAGAACAATGCCAGAGCTTATGAGGAGGAACGATGGGTGTTCGCGGCTTGGTATGTCAAGACCAACCAAATGTTCCTGCAACTACCCTATCTGTGGGAGGTGCCGACTCCGTCAAACATTGGAACATTAGCATGGATGGCACAAGATCCTCAGACTAAAGAGGAGAAGCTCCAGGCCATACTTCAACATCATCAACCCTCAAAACCTGGAGCACAAGATAAAGGAAAGGCACCAATGGAGGAGCCATCGCCACCAGGAACTACATGAGTTCCAAAATGTTGTAATTGTAACATATTCTATGTGTTGTGTCTTTATTTTCTTCCCACACTGCAGCATTATTTCATTTCATTTTTTCTATCTAATAATCCCATACCTATCCACTGTGTAATCACTGTAACTCGAGGACGAGTTTTCATTCAGTTGTGGGGGTATGATGGGATGCGATATCGCATGGGCCACGATATCGCATATGCGATATCGCAGTTCGCCACAATGTCTATAAATAAGAAGTGACGTTCCCTCATTTCACATGTTAGAGTTAGATTGTAGCTAGACTCTGGCAGTTTGATCCCTCTAGAGTTAGATTATTTTCTAGTGTCTACCCACAGTGTGGTGAATGTAATTGTACGGCATCCTTTATTCGAGTGTGACGTACTTGGACACACACACGACCGAAAATAAAGATCGAGATTACTTCATCATTGTAGCATTCACTTTGTTATTTATTTATTTATTTAATTATTTTTTTACTTCTTTTGTAGTAATATCTCTTACCCTTATCTCATGTTAAACGTGGAATGAGTACGACTTAATCACGAGCATTTAAGTGTGACTACTTGGTACCCAGTGACGTACCTAGGCCATGCGCTTGGTAATCCCAATGGTAGTCGTGCACGAGGTCCAAGATGTGTACGGATGATTAAGGAATAGATGCTCATCGCACTTAGGCTAGATTAGATTCTCTTACCCTTTCTTCCTAGCTTAGCGTAGTTAATATTATTTTCCACTGCCTTCAGGAGTAGCATTAGACTAGGAACTACATCATATGCCTCACTCTGTACTAAACCATACGTGACAAAGATAATACTAGTCCAGGTGGGAAGACAGCAAACTGCAACCTAAGGTTAACGATCTGGGTGCCACAGCTAGTCCGTCTGCGGAGTTCGACCAGATCGCGCGTGAAAACGCTCGTATTCGTATGGTTGAGTGTAGGGGTATCTCGACCATTCATCAACCCCTCTATATCCCATCTTTTCCAAATTCGACTAAAATTGGTAAAAGAATTTCCATGACAAGACTTTTTGTAGACACAAGACATTAGTATTCAAATGTTGTAATTCTACTAGGATGTATGCATATTAATACTCATGTCAATCCAAGGTCCATGATCAACATAGCAAATGTTATTTTTCATTGGATAGGGATCTTGCACGGACATTGTATGTTACAACTTTCATTCTTTCTCTTCATGGTATCATACACCTTGCCAAAACAAGATTATGATTTTTCATGATGTTACTACTGTATGATTTAGTTATATGTTAAATAGGTATTCATCCTCATGATCATATTGGTTCACCAATTAATGCTTGAATTTATTGTTGATAATAATTTGGCTACATTACCTAGACTCCTAACAACATTTCTACCTTCCTTAAGACATTGACTCTAGTAGTGTAACTAATGATACACTAGGAGTTAATGAGCTAAGACTATGTATCTACATAGATTAAGAATTTAATCTTAAGGCCCAAGATGGCCCAAGAGGTTAAGTTTATGAGTCCCAATAATTAGATTGTTAGACATGGTTTAAAATATCATCTAATTATCATATATCTAGATGATAAATCTAACCTCACCATTGAGTTCAATACCTTGAAAAATGTTAGAAATAAACATCATATGCCCAAGTTATGATAAAATGAGTCTTCAAGGATCTTGAGGCACCATGTTATGCAATGAGTAAAAACTAATTTCTAAAGCTCCATGGCATTGATCTAACTTTAGCCTTATGTCTAAGAGGTTAAAATCTAGAGGAAATGCCTCTTCATTGATTAAAAAAGCTTCAAAATAAAACATTATGGCTTCCAAAGTCCAAAACTTTCAGCACAGAAAATGAGACTTCTCAAGAGACCTCCCTCAAAGAGCTTAATTATGAAATTTTTATCCTAGTTTCTACTAATGTACAAAATTCTTTTTCTGAAAATTTTCGTAGCATTTTCAAATTAAAATTTTCTTACCATCTATTTTTGACGCATTTGAAATTTCCGTTAATGGACGGAAAATTAAAATTTTTCTGAGTTAACCGAATATTTTTCCATTGCCTAGCTTGCTGAGAAGGTAGACCAGTGACAGCAATGTCCATAGGAGTTCTACGGGGGGTAGGATTTTGCCGGACTGGTGGTGTCTGTCAGAGTTCCATGGGAGGCAAGACTTTTTAGTAATCACAGTGGCCGTGGACCTCCGTGGAAGGGGGGATTTTTTTGACAACCACGGTATCCATGGAGGTCCATGCGAGCTCAGATTTTCTAGAGTCCGCAGAGCTTCGTGAAAGGTAGGATTTCAGAATGACCATGGTATTCGTGGAGCTACATGGAAGACAGGATATCACGGCGATGATGGCGTCCATTAACGCTCATGGACACCGTAGACTGCCGAAATTTTGGGCAAGTTTTTCAGTGGTGGCGGTGGTGACAGAAACGACGATGACAGAAGTGGCAATGGCACCAACCGCAACAGCAGCAACGAAAATGGTAGACCCAACACTAGGAAAATTACATAAAATGTGGAGGATGGTGCTATAGGGCAGGACAGGTAGGAGCAAAAATTTCTTGAGCAGCACAAATGAGCAGTGAGTGGCAAGCAACGAGTAGGCAGTGTGCTGTCAAGCTGCGAGCAACGAGCAACGCGGCGAAGTGGTGAGCCATGCGATGGTAGATACGAAGTGGTGAGCATGAGAATGTAGCACAAGGAAGGCAACTTAGGAGACAACATCCAAATGGTAGTGGTGCATGAGGATGATGAGTGGTGGGTGGGCAGTCAGTGGTGAGAGGCAATGACGAAGGCCGTTGTAGGGCCAACGTGGCCCTGAAAAAAAATTTATTTATTAATAATTTTATAAATATTCTTTTAAAAATATTATTATTATTTATTTATTTTGATTGGTTAAAAGATATTAATATAATTAACTATGTTGGGGATGATTGTTTGCACGAGAATGCGTAGGACATGGGTTTGACAAGTGGGTTCAATTCCCATCACCAAAATTTCTATTAAGTTCTTTTTTTTTTTTTAACTTTTTCTTATTATTTTATTCAATCCAACCTTGGCAGTTTGGCATGGTGGTTCAGCGGATGACAGATATGAGTTTGGTTTATTGAGGAAAGATTCCAGGTTTGATTTTCAATCCTAAAATTTTAACTTTTATTATTATTATTATTATTATTATAAATTTAGTAATTTAATAATTAATTAATTTATTATATTTTTCTATAAGCATACATAATGAAAAAACTTTAAACTATGATATCTCCCAAACTATGAGTTCAATCTAGACGAAATTTGTAGTAGTATGGGTTGGGTATTGTTTTAATGGCTAAAAACTAATTTAGATTTTAAGATTTGAAAGGCACAAAATATCTTATTCTACTAAAATGACATTACTTGGTTGATGTATAGATAACATGATGACTTCTAAATGATTTGGATAATTATAAATGATACCCTTGAATGCAATGATATGATACTTTCACCTTATGATTTGGCAAGTATGATGTAAGCCTATCCTCTCTCAATAACAATATGCCCTAGGTACTAAGAAGTAAGACATCACAACATTATCCACCAAGTATTGGTTTCCTTATGGGTTTCATGATAATAACTATTATTAGTTTGGTAGAAATGAACCAATCTTATGACTAGATTGAATTCTTAAATTTTCTAATGCATAGGTCTTAAGCAGAGAATGAGTAACACCAAGTTATAGGAGTTAGGTATTTTAGAGATAAAAAAATATTAACTTCGACCATACTTTCTAATTTTCTAGTATAATTTGGTAATGATCTTAATCAATTAACATTCTAATAATATTACAAGATGGGTAAGAATTACCTAGAATAGTGTATTTTTATCTTACCAATGTATCTTGCAACTAACAAATCTTGGCAAGGAATAATCAAATCTCCTAGTCAATAATGTCCATGAAAATTACCTACAAATGAATATTGTTACTTGATAGGGTTCATCTTGAACATAATGCATGTTCATGATTCTCTTGTAGAAGTGTGGTACTAAACTCTATTTTCCATGAAAAATCTCTTAAAGAATAACTTTCAGCTGATATGGATCCTCTTGGACATAAGGCATATCCTATGGTGGTGGTACATAACTCTTTCTAGATTGTGGCTCCCTATTTTGTTATTACAATTGGGTCTTGGTATTAATTGGCCCTTGGATTGTGGTTTGCTCCGATATCAAATATGACATCCCATTCTTGGATGTCATGGAAAACATCAAATATACATTATATTAGACATTAGGCATAAGAAGATAACGTGACAACATCATATATGCATAACATTCGACACTATGCATAAAGAAAAATAATAAGAAAAATGCATAAGAAAAGAGATACATAATGCTTTATTGATATTAAATAGTGTATATGGGTCATGCTCTAGGTATTCCTTGGGGTTGTCTTCCTTCATCATCTATCCCTTAGAGGATATCCAACACTACCACCATAGTTAGGCCTATCATTGACCAAAAGGAATGGCCAGTCCTCTTCCTATCCTACTTCACCTTGCACTTGTTACTTACCTTTACTAGTTCCACAACTCCATGCTTATACAACCTCTAATGCCCAGGTTTAAATACCTTAGTTCAAGCCCCCAAAGATCACCTCATGAGACATGTGCATGATTATAACATACCCTTTTGGATCTTAATTACAGCTACCTTTTTAGGTCTTGTTATAATAATTGCACCATGCGGGAATGGAGATGTCATAGATAATCTAGGTACTAGAATAAATTTAAGTTTTATGATATCATATAGAGATGGAAAAACAAGTTGCAAGAGTCAACTAGGTATTGAAGAACATGCTTCAATCTTATGCTTTGTAGTTTTTAAATAGTTGGGATAGTTTATTACCATTGGCAAAGTTTATCTACAATAATAGCTATCAACTAAGTCTAAATGTAGCACTAGATAAGGTCTTGTATGATAGGTCTTACAAGACTCCTTTATGTTGAAACATGATTGAGGATAGGTAGTGGATTAGTTCGGATGTAGTATTTCATAGAATAGAGTAGATTAAGAAGACTTGAAATTAGCTTAGAATAGATAGGACTATCAAGCTAGCTACGCAAACCATAGCAAGAGACCTCTTAAGTTTTCATTGTATGATAAGGTGTTTATTCATGTCTCTCCACTAAAATAATTAATGCATTTCTGATTGAAAGACAAGCTTTCATCTCATTACATTAGACCTTTTAACATTCATCAGTACATAGAAGAGGTGATGTATCATGAGGTGATGTATCATGTAAGTTTGCCTTCATAGCTTTATAACATGCATGATTTTTTTCATGTGTTCATGCCTCAAAATTATATTTTTTTATGATAGTCATGTTTTCCATTTGACTAAAGTACAACTTTGGGCTTATGCTTCATATCATGGAGCATCTCATTAGGATCATCAAGGATGTAACACCTTTTATTTTTCAAATGCTTTAATTAGTATCTCTCTCCTAACGTTTTTGTATTTGTTGTTGCCTAGTTGTATGTAATGTTTGATCATATTGTAGGTTAGTTAGAGTTTCCAACTTTCTATATTTCATGCTAAATATATTTTTATATTTATGCATTAATTTAGTTGTGTATCTCTTAATATTATATTTATTATTATTTTCCTAGATAATATACACTAAACTAATGCATGAGTTTTGACAACTTCTCATGAAGGCTATGTTATGAACATGGCATTGCATGCAATGCATGGTTGATTTTTTGTATGGCTTGATATTTTAATTTATTAATTTAATTGATTATGACCTATGCTATCCTTTATAATTTAGTCTTTGGTATATGCTTTTTGAATCATGAAAATTAAAACATAAGTGGAGTTTTTGTAGAGAATTTCTTTTTAGGGAGTTTTAAATTTAGTAATTATTTTATTATGTTACATTGAATTCTTTTGGATATTTTTTTTTTCTATAAAAACTCTATACTTCTCTCATATGGATACTTTGATATCCAATTTCCTAGATAGGAAGATGCTATCAAATTGAAGGATTACGGAAATATGTGGAGCCTTTACTCAAGTGCACTAGGTAGTGAGAGTTCATAGCTAAGCTTTGTGAGTTGTATGGATTTTTTTTTATTTCAAATTCGAGGTAAGTAATCTTGATCCCTTTTGTATCTATTTCAGTTTGTAGGCCTTTTTCACATTTAACATGGGTTGTATATTATTTAATTCTATCAAATTTATGTGAGTTTTTGTTTAGAAATTTGGGCTTTTCTTCAATCATTACATGTGTTAATATATTTTTATAGTTTAATCTATTACTCTTATCATGTTGTAATTTATTACTTTGCTTTTCATCAATTTTATGTTTATGACTTTTGTAAGAGTATCAATCAATAATTTTTGGAATTGGACATTACACAAAGAATGGAGATCTTAGTTTCATCATGTTCTTTCAATTTTAGTATTTATGTGTTTAATTTATTTTAGAAGATGTTAAGTTTCTAGAATTTGACAACTCAAAACTAGATTCAATGGAGCTAACAATCATGAAAGAAAGGTTAGATTCTAAGAAGAAGTATGCTATTAACATTCATAAGCAGACAAATGAGAACTTGAAGAAGTTCTTCCCTTTATTCATTGAAAGGTTATTCTATAATAAAATTGGACAAAAATCAGAGTTGGCCCCCAAGTAGTTGTATGAGCTCTACAAGGCTATGTTACAAGGGAGGGTAGCTAACAAGGAACCAGTAATTTGTTAAGGGATAGTATAAGAAACAGAAAATCTTCCCCAAGAGGAAAAGAAAGGAAAGAGGAAAATGGTGAACAAGTGGCTCAATTTTGAGTTCTATTACAATTTAATAAATATGGTGGCAATTTTATTAGCCAAAGGCAAGAGAAGTAATCTAATGTTGCTTTTGAGGTAAACTTCAAGTCCCTACTATGGCAACACTTGGAAATTCTAATGTTTACATGTAGCATCAATGATAGGTATTCTTTGACATCAACATCAAAGGCTAGGAAAGAAGTGGTTTTTTCAATGTCTAAAAGCATTAAGAAATCATAAAAGAAAATAAGTGAATATTATCAATAGGAAAGGAGGAAATTTTGGAGAGCATCTCTAGAATTGTGAAAAAGGGAGGGATTCCACAAAGTAAAAGCCTTTCTCATAGGAGAAAGATGTATATTCAAAATCTCCTACAATAAATATCTCCCAAGAAAAACTACCAGCAAAAATAAGTAAGCAACTATAACACTCATTTTAAGCTTATCTAAGTTTAGTGTAATTGATGTAGCGTAGTTTCTATGTTGAAATTAATAAGTTATAAAATGGCATTAACTTAGCATCATCTTAATTTTAAAATCATGCAACATTATTAATACTTAGCTTATTTTTTAGCAACCTCTTAAGAAAAGAGGACTTTAGAACATGAAGCCAAGAAACTACATTCTATCCTTCCTTTTATATCCAAAGGCCAAAATGTAGGTATAAGAAAAGAGGAATTGGAGTTCTCATCTACCTTGCTTTCATTGGAGAAAAAAGAAGAGGATAATAAGGAGAGTTTATGTTTCTTTTCCAACCTATTTGAATTTGACCTCCATGAAACAAGTCACAAAGAGCAAGAAAGTGAGAAGCTAAAGGGTAAAATGCATAAGCTTTCAAAAATGCAGATTCCTCCTTCTCCTCATATAGATATCACTCTAATAGGTAAACCAATTTTAAATAATTCTAAGATCTACAAATGGATTAAGGAGTTGATAAGTTTCAAAATCTCAACATCAATGGTAAGTCTAGTTTGATATAAAATTGAAAGTTGGATGTAGTTTTGTAAGTGTCAAAATGACTTAGTTAATGTTTGCCTTTTGCAAAGATGAAAAAGAAAATCTAGGCATGTGTAGAAGAATAAGCAATTGATATTAGAGGATTTGACTAATTACATGAAGAGAAAGTTGAGCATGTTATATCCAAGAGAAGGTAAATAACTCTAACATCATTAGAAGATAGAAAGACCTTGTACTTTTTTATGGAGAAACTAAAGCTTCATGCTTACTTTGCAAAAATAAAAATCGAGCTAAATAAGGATCAAGTAACCTTTCACAATCTAATAAAAAATGTCAATGTGGCAATAGATAGTGTAGCTATAGAAAAAATAAGGGCTGCTCTCAACTATGTGAAGGATATTAGAGTATTGGCCATTAAATAGGCTAAGACCAATACCTTAATCTTGAACTTGTTGAAGCAAATGTGCAAGAAGAAAGAAGAATATGATAGGTAAATAAAGATGTTATTTGATTAGGTGGAGCTCCTCTAGGCTGAGCTAAGAGGTAGCAATATGGTCAGAAATAATCCTTTCCCATCCATGCATATTGGAAATAAAAGAGTAAAACCATGGAGTTTCAAACTTTAATAAAATGCAAAAGGTTAGCATTAGCTATGACCTAATCCATGACCTATTTGAAAAACTTTACGGCAACATGGAAAACCTAGGGTAGAAAGTGTCAAATGAATAAGTAGTGGTACAAGCAAGAGTACCATAGATTACTCAAGGAAAATATTATTTTACACATGGATAAAGAAATAACAAGTTTTTTCATTTCACAAATCATGTTAAAGGAATTATTTCAAGATTTTAAAAATATTGTGGTGATTTCCACACTAGTAGGATAGCAAAGAGACCCACAAGAGAAGCTTGAGAAAGAAGAAATGATGATGACATCACCCTAGAAGAATTAAAGGCCTATGAAAATAATGGGTTAATATTTTATCAAAAATTCCAAGCTTAGCATTTGACATGATGAACATGACTAATCTGAGCTTGGAGATGACAGAGGAAAGAATTCTATAGATGTATAAAGATACACAAGGTAAGCATTAAATTTTAGAGAAGTTAATTTTTTATATCTTATATGATGAAGGTAAAACCAACTTTTCGTTTCATCTTGGTTTTATGTGCAAGTCATGGGTACAGTAGTTAGGGACCAACAACTACACCAACTCCCATGCAAGTTGATGATAAATAGAAAGAAAAAGCTACTAGATGTGATGACAAATAAGGCCTATAGAATTTTGACATTTAAATATCAATTTTATATGTCATTTCTATCTAACGTAGAGTTATATATTTCATTTACAAACATCAAGTGAAAATGATGTTGGAAAATGACACATGGCATCAAATGTTCTAACATGTGCCAACTTGTACAGAATTTTCAAAGTAATAAAAGTTATTTTTGCATCATTTCCAGTTAACTATCATTGTGCATCATAATAGTTATGAAAACAACATAATACATTAATATTGTTTCATCTCCTATCACTTAACATTGCTGACTAATAATAAGAAATATAAAGGAATAATTAAAAGTATAATTAAATGTTAACAAAGACTTCTACTGTTATTTCTAATAGGTGCTAGTAGACCTCCACCACTTATGAAAAAGACAAAAAAAAAAAGCTTTTGATTTTCAAAGCTCATGCATCTAATGTTATCGTATTAGTGACAAATGCCTAAGTAGTTGTATGAGGTGGATAAGTTGAAGCCTTTTTCTTAGGAGCAAATATATCAAGTTCTCCAAAGCCAAAATTAATGAATCTAATATCAAAGATAGACTCATTATTTAGGTCAATCAAGTCTTTGGTATAAATAGAGCTCTTAGAAAAAGAAGTAACTACAGTTTTACCAATGGGTTCTAATTTGTTATTAGCTACTTCATTATTGAGTTAATAGGGCCATGCTTCATGCTGTAAGAGTAGCTCAAACTTTTGGTATAAGTAGGAATGATTATTTCACAATCTTGAAAAGAAAGTAGATTTCCTTATGCATAGGAGATGATACTACCCCATGTTGAGCTAGTAAAGGAGGTTCTAATATTCCATTCACACTAAGGCACTTACATATGATCATTAAAAAGGCTTTAGATTATACATAATCACCTGCTATCAATGATAGCCTAATGGAAATTATAACTTCTACTCATGTACCTTTACAGGAAGCAAGGTTCATATAAGTTTCATTGAAATTTACCTAATCATGGAGACCAAGATGTTTGATAGTAGCTCACATGATCATATTAAACTTAGCATGATCATCAATATGTATCAATGAAATTGAAATATAAAATGATACATTGATGATCAATTAGAGTGACAATTAACAAATATCCCTAGTGTTCAAGTTAATCTTGATGTTTTCATCATGGAAGTTTAGACTATATAATCCATAGTAAGGGACTTGAAGAAAGGAAGAGATCACTTCTATCTAAATAGGAATGTTACTTGGGATGATAATTCTCTTAAGAACATTGTACAAAGTAGCACAATTCTCTTTAGAGATTGTTATAAGGTCATATAAGGATAAGTTAGTTCCTTTTGAGTGAATAATAGTAGTCATTTGTCATAAGACTTGATTATCCATTGTCTAGGATGATTATGGATTAGGTGCCACTATGATTGACTATATGGGATTGGATATATGTGGAAGACCACTTGAAATAATAAGTTCCTAGCATCTCTAGAAAGAAACCTTCTTTAATGCTTTAGAGGGCTACTAAGATGCATCAACAACCTTCCCTTTCTATTCGTCTAATTGTGACATATTGTTATGCTAACTACATGTAAGAATTCTTCCTTAAGGTGATGAAAATGAACGAGTGGATGTTTGAGACATAATAGATAAAGGGGTATTTTAAGGTTTAAAGTAGTATGGACTAGGATAAAAAATAGGAAGGGCGGGTTGATTGAGGAACAAGAGTAGAGTAGTGATAATGTGTAGTAGAATAGAGCATAACAGGATTTTGGTTAGTTGAACCTGCATTAATATGATAAGAAGCTAGGAAGGATGACTTGGCTTTGGTGAAAAAATAACATAGTCTAACTAACGAATGACGTATGGCTTTTGAGACTTTGATGAAGGTTGTTGGTAACCCTCCTAGTCTAATCAATGAATAACATATGACTTCCTAGATGGAAAGTCAAGAGTTTTGTATTCTATCTTAAAATCTAAAATTATGTTTCTAACTTTCAAGAAATCCTAAAAAGCTTCAAGCTACTGATTATCCAAATGCATAGTGGATGGTTCATTTTTCATTATTATTTTACCCTTATCTATAATATCTTAGATGTCATACTTCATATTTATGTAGTTATTGTTGACCTTTTGGTATGTCAAAACCCTAAGGAAAATGGAGAATATGGAAATGTGTTTGTAGTCTAGTAGGGCCATAAATGAGCAAGGGCTTCAAAATAAGAGTTGAGTTTAAAAATGAGATCTACGTTGAGATGTCATGGGATCTACATAGAGATGTAGTTATGAAGATTGCATAAGAAAGATAAGATCATGGACATGTACAATGACTACAAGCTAAAAAAAGATGCTTGAGGGATTGAGAAAAAGCTAAATCAACAAGAGACATCATCAAGAACTAGAGCTCAAAAGTTGAGAAGATGTCTCCAAGGAACAGAAGATGTCTAGGCCAAGAGGAAGTCAATCACAGGAAGATGTCTTCCAAAAATAGGAGATATCTCCTTTGGAAAGAAGACATCTTCCCATAGACATCCCATTTTGAAAGGAGACACCTCCTTAGAGTTGATGGTGAATATAGATGGATGTCCAAATCTCGAAGGAGACAATGTTGAATAGCCATTGCACAAATTCCAAGGTATTTTTGAAAACTTTGAGCTTATAAGTAGACTCCAATATCTTGGGAATGAAAAAAGTATTATCAACATTAAAGCAATCATTGTCATATATATCCTCTTGTACTCTTGTCCTACATTTTTACATCATTTTCTTAGTTCTATGTTAATTGTATTTTGAATTGAGCCTCAACGGCAAGGTCTTGTAATATTAGTTACATTCTTTCCTTGCTTTTTAAATTCTTTCTTGTTGCCCTACAAGGTTGATGTGCTTCTTGCAAGAAGGCAAGTCTATTGATCTTGTCAAGATCCTGCAAGATTCGGTGGTTTTATAGCATCAAAACACTCCAGAATGGAGCTCAATTTTGTAAAGGTTGTGGGATCCTTGAAACCACATTCTGAGCTTGTTGGGACCTTGTAGGGTTGAGTGGTTTCATAGTGACGAAACACTTTGGAGCAAAGATCAAAGCTTCTACAAGGTGTGGTGCCCTTCAAACCACATTTTGAGCTTGTTGGGACCTTACAGGGTTAATAGATTTTATAGTGAAAAAACTCTCCATAACAGAGCTCAAATCTTCTAAAGGTTTTGGTGTTCTTTAAACCACATTTTAGAAGAAACAAAGTCTGGAGATGTGTAAGGAATCTACCCTCTGAGTGTAAACTATCCAAGTTGGGAAACCATATAAATTTTATGTTTAATTTTGTGGCTAGAACTTGTTTTAATTAGGGAACTTATTCAAGCCCCTTTCTAAGTTCTTGATGCTCAAGTGGTATCAAAGCCTGGTACTCCCATTTTTAGGTGTAACAACTCAGGAGTAAACAATGGAAGAAGGATAATACATCAAGTCACCAATGTTCAATGGGGTTACCTTTACATGCTAGAAGACTCAAATGCAAGAATTATTTAAATACGTAAGATTCCTAGTTTGGGCATTCATCTTGAATGGATGCACTCAACTCTTTAGTAGCATTTTAGGTAGCATAGGTAAGAGTAGAGGTAAGTAATCTAAACTTTTAAATTTGATACTTTTTTTAATGGAATGATACTTTTTCTATGAAATTCTAGATATGTGGTAGAAGAGGCCATATGGCCTCCAAGTACCCCAATTCTTGTAGGTTACAAGAGAAATAGTATAGTGAAGAAAGAAGAAGAAGTAATATCTACACCAGCTAGGATGACGAAGATCAAAGCAACGAAGAGGTACATGACACTTCAAAAGATACACACCTCATATTCATGGCTCTCAAAAATGATGATGCTATCATATGTGATGATGATGATTAAATAATGAAGATTAATGAAGAAAGGTATGATCTTTTGTGCAATGAACTTCTATCTTTTCAAAATCTTTGTATAAAGTTGAATAAGTAACTAAAAACCAAGGATCAAGATATTTCTTTATTAAATACAAAGATTTTATATCTCACAAAAGAAACCTTAGACCTAAGGCTAAGAACAAAAAACTAACCCTATCTTATGAGCAGATTAAGAAAGAACTTGTAGATACTAAACTCATAAATGAAATACTAGTCAAAGGAAAGGAATCTCTTTGAATAGTTCTTGGACAAGGAAGAATTCTGAATGACAAAATTGGTATAGGATGTTGTTAGTGATAACAAGCATCTACAACAACCTTATCTGAATAAGAAAACACTTCAAAGATTGAGGTTAGCACTAGCACTAAAAGTAACCAACAGGACAATCCAAGGTTTGATAATTTCAACAAAATATTTAGGTGTTCTTACTATAATAGATTTGGACACAAGCAATCAAATTGCAATTTAAATTTTTATCATATAAACACCTTGTTGTATCATAAGACTCCTTGGTCTTACCCAAATGCACCTAGAAAGGAAATCTTGCAAGACAAAATGGAATGAAGAACAAATCAAAAGGATAAAGAAAACAAAAAGGCATGGAGAATCAAGAGAAAAGAAGAAAGTGAAAGAACTCTCAAAAATTTTTTAAAAGGAATAAAGACACTAGAAATAAATAACATTGGTATGAAGGAAGGAAGTTCAAAAGAAGAACCTCAGTTCCAATCTCCTTAGTTATCTTGATCTTCATCAACAAGCAAGGTAAGTAATAGTAAGCATAGTTATAATAATTATACCTTGACTTGATAAGATTGGACTAGATTAGTTTGTCTTTATGGTTGAATGGAAGCTTGTGCTACTTTTAAATTTTTTGTTGAAAAATCATCTTTTGGATTCTTAACTAGAATGTATTACTTTCAAGTGGTTTAAAACCCTTGAATGCAATTCATGGACCAAAAGCTTTTTATTGAAAATTCATTGTTATTTAAACATGTATGTCTTATGATATGGCATTGTTGCTTCCCTCTAAAATCATAAAGTCCAATTTCTTCTGGAAGATTTTTGATGCATGATAATTGAAGCGTTTGAATTGATACCATTAATGTAATTCATGTATCTTCTAAGAAAAGAAACATTTCAAAAGGAATTTCTTAAGCATATGAATTATTTTGTTGTCTTTATCATAAGATACTACCAATGAAAGGCCTTTCTTTCAAAAGTCTCTAAACTTGATCTTGATATCGCACTCCAAATGTATGGAGACATTACCTAGTCCCTTGTGTAATTTTCAATGTATGCGTGATGTTTATGTCTATTTTCTTGTGATGATTTTTGATGATTTCAAGGTATTTTTCCATGTTTGAGAGCATTTTAGACTTATTTTGACAAATCTAGGAGGTTTCAAGTGCTATGGGGACTTTTTTGAAGGTGTTTGAAGGTTTCAAACCCTAAAATGAACATCTTTATTTTTGGCCATAATAGGATAGACGTCTACTCTAATAGTTAAACATCTCAACTGCATTTGAGACATCTCCTCTTGATAGTAGAAGTCTCAGGAGATAGATGGACAAAGTAACCCTTAAATGGACATTCAAGTAATGGATGCATTACAAAAGTTGAAGATTGTAGTTGCTACTGTGATTTCTAGATCATTAATGTCTAATAACATGGTTTGTTTTTAAGAAAAAAAGGAGATTCATTGCTAAGTATCTACAAGAAGTTTTTTTTTTTTTTGACATAACTAATGGAAGACCTTTGTTTCCATACTTTATTTTTTAATTTCTATTTAGGATGGAGATCCTAAAAGGCTCAAGAGGAGAATACCAATCTCTCTACAATAGATATATTATGATCAAAGAAACTAGAAAGAAATACAAGCATAGATGCAGGGGAAGCCTATACCTCATCAACGGTTATCATCTATAGGCCACTTGTGTAGGGGGAGTCTTTTGAGACTCTTACCAAACGATACTCAAGAAACAAGACTTTTCACTCCAACACCCACAACTAAAAATGAGCAAGAAGATGACTATTCATTTTAGAGTATGAAAAAGTATCCAAGGTAAAAGTATGACATAATTTTGGTCAATATATCTTTTGGATATTTCACCTTGTGATGTATTTCTTAGTGATGGTATTTAAAATTGACATGGCTATATAAAAATTGATTTATGAACATCTTGATAAGGATATGCTTAGTTCTTCTTGAGAGATTTAACATAAGAAATTGTATTGCTTTGCTCTTTCTTGTTGGATGTGCATGTATATACTCTCCTTGTCATAGAATTTCTATGCCTTATCCTTTTGTTGATGTTTCAAAAGAAGGAGAATATTTCATGATTATAGAATCATGAAATATTAGTCATTTGCTACTAATGGCTAATCAATTTAGAGATAGGTTACTTACTCTTCAAGGATCAAAATCTGAACTTTGGCATCTAGTTTTAAATACTCTTGGACATCAATTAAAAGACTTGGCTTATCTATGTTTGGATTACTTGTGTCTCAAATATTTTAACTTTGTTTATAAATAGATAAAGGGTAGCTCTTAATGAAATTAGGTTTTTCATCATCAACCTATGAATTCAATACTTAAGGATGTGTACTCTTTAACTGATATTCATCATGTTTTCTTCCTTAGCTAAATGTTTGTATTTCTATGGGATTGTCATATGATGTTAGGCAGCTATAATGAAACTTTATTGGGAATTATGGTTGATCCTTATCATTTTTCCCACCTCTTTTTGGATGCTATTCAAAAAGGAGGAGAGAGTTGAATATTTAGTCAGAGTCAAGATGTCAAATATGGTAACTTTATTGCTATATTTCTTTGGGATATACTAACCCATTTTCTTAAGTTTTGGACATCACCAAAAAGAGGAAAATTTTTGACCTTTTGATACATCAAAACCTTAAGACAAATGAAGAATATGGAAATATCTTTGTAGTCTAGTAGGTCCATAAATGAGTAGGGACTTTAGAACAAGAGTTGAGTTTGAAAACAAGATCTACATTGAGATGTCATGATATCTATGCAGAAATGTTGTTGTGAAGACTACATAGGAAAGATGAGATCATGGACATGTATAATAGATACAAGCTAAAAGAAGATGCTCTAAGGATTCTGGGGAAGCTAAATCAACAAGAGAAAGCCTCAAAAACCAAAGCTAAAAAGTTGAGAAGACATCTCCAAGGATTAGAAGCTGTCTTGGCTGAGAGGAAGTCAATCACAGGAAGATGTCTTCCAAAAATAGGAGACGTATCCTTTGGAAAGAAGACATCTCCTTAGAGACGTTCCATTCTAAAAAAAGATGTTCCCAAAGTTGAAGCTGAATATAGAAAGACATCCTAATCTCGAAATAGACATCTACACTAGATGTTGAATAGTAGTTGCACAAATTCCAAGGTCTTTTTGGAAACTCTAAGGCTATAAGTAGACTCCAAACTCTTGGGAATGAAAAAAGTTTTATTAACATTAAAGCAATCATTGTCATATCTATCCTCTTGTACTCTTGTCCTACATTGTCACATCATTTTCTTGGTTGTATGTTAATTGTATGTTGAATTAAGCCTCAACAACAAGGTCTTGTAATTATAGTTACATTGTTTCCTTACTTTTTACATTCTTTCTTGTTGCCCTGCAGGGTTAATGTGCTTCCTGTGAGAAGGAATCTATATTGAGATTATTAGGATCCTATGAGATTGAGTGGTTTTGCAATGTTAAAACACTTCAAAGCATTGCTCAATTTTATCAAGGTTGTGAGATCCTTGAAACTGCATTCTAAGCTCGTTGGGACCTTGCGGGGTTAAGTGGTTTTGCAGTGATGAAACACTCTGGAGTAGAGCTCAAAGCTTGTACAAGGTGTGGTGCCTTCAAACCACATTTTGAGCTTGTTAGGACCTTGCAAGGTTGAGAGATTTTGTAGCAATGAAACTTTTCATAGCAGAGATCAAATTGTCTAAAGGTTTTGGTGTTCTTTAAACTACATTTTGGAATAAACAAAGTTTAGAGATGTGTAAGGAATCTACCCTACAAGTGTGGACTACCCAAGTTGGGGAACCACATAAATTTTGTGTTTAATTTCGTGGCTAGAACTTATTTTAATTGGGGAATCTATTTAACCCCCCTTCTAAGTTCTTGATCCTTAGTTATTTGTGTCATAACTGATACTCTCATAATAATAGTAGTATTTTCAATAGTCATACCAGTTAGATACCTCAAGGTCACCTTCTTATCTCTAAGAAGAATCCATTACTATAAGTTGCATACAACAATAAAACATTCATACTTAATCAAAAAGTTATTATTTCCTTTTAAGGTATCCATCTCTAAGAAGGTTATTAAGAAGAGAAAAATACCTCATGGGTGTCTTAGTGTTCTAACTCATGTTTTCATGATGCTTGTATTTCTAAGTTGAAGAAATGATAGGTAAGGGAGCATTGTTTTGCTTCTTTGCAAAGGAAGAAACATCTTGAGATGCTAGTTATCACTTCTCTTGTTTTACAACCTTGTTGTCTTTGTTACTAAATGATAAGAATTCCTAGTTACTACGTTGAATTGCAACTTCTTTAATACATTAGGAAGCCAGAAAAGCATCATTCAGAAAATAACACTTAGGATAAGATATCCTTTTCTAAATATAATCAATCACTATAGTTTTGAAGATATCCTATAAATGACATTCCTCCAAATAATTAGGTATCTTAGTTAATGTTGTTATCCCTTGAGAAATGAAATTTTTAATGGGTTTTAGTAGAAGAAATGAAAAATCTAATCTAAGAGGAAAAGAAAGAGAAGATAAAGATGATGAAGAGATTTAAGTATTTGTAATGTTGATGTTATGTATATGATGTGAAAGGGGATTAGTTTTAGTAGGTCCATCAATTGGTGTTTCTTGATCTTCATCAACTAGATGAATATCTCATTCTAATGCTATACTTCCTCTTTTTCCTCTAACAATGATGTGAGGACAAAGAGGCTAATCTAGGATCGCTTTCATCTTAGCCTCTTCAAACTACGAATGTATTCTCTCTTGGATCTTTTCTTACTCCATAATCAACTCAATGGGATGATTTGGGTTTGGAAGAAAGAAAGAGAGATTGTTTTTCCTCTTGTATTCTAGTATCAGTTTAAACATATCTAGCATAATCAAAAAGCCTAGTTCTTGCTTAGCACATGCTATCTTATAGTCCCTTTAGTTTAATCCTTCTAAAAATGCCTAGTTTCTTCTTAGATCAATAAGTATCTAGAGCTTAAAGAAACATGGATTAGAAGATGATGCTATGGTTGTAAGTGCTTTTTAGTAATAACTATGACTTCTTAAGGCTACTATCAAAGTGATGAGGAAAGCACCTAGCCATTGTCTAATCCTCAATGTATTTTGGTGTGTGAGTCTTATTTGTGTATGTCTTCTTGTGTTTACCTTATTGATGATGATTCTAGGATTTTTTAGCATGTTTGAGGCTGGTTGCAGCTTATTTTGATAAGTTTAGAGGGTTCTAAGATTAATGGGAACTTTTTTCAAGGTTTTTGGAGGTTCTAAACCTCAAAATAAGCATCCTAAATTTTTGGCTTGGCAAGAGAGACATCTCCACCTTCTACAAGATATCTCCACCTCCTCCAAGATGTCTCCACTTTCTGCAAGATGTCTCCTTTAATTATTGTGGCTCTTCGTTGGAACATCTCCCACACATCCAAGATTTTTCTAGCAAGAAACATAACTTTTATTTGTAAATGTAAATGAAAAGGAAAGATCACACCAAGAAGCTATAAACAAGAGTTCAAGGCCTGATTTTGGACAAGAGTGAGAGAAGAAAGTTAAGTGAGGGATTTGAGAGATCTCTTGAGAGCCTATGAAAGAAGAGAGCTTATGTAAGAGAGTTTGAGTGTAGGCAAGGGAGAGCACTTGAGAGAGGTTGAGAGAATCTCTTAGATTTAGCTTTATGGTGAGAAATTAAGGATTGAGAGGTGACATGTATGGTCTCTAAGATTTTTGGAAAAGTTTTGAGTTAAGCTTAGCTCCTTAATCTTAATGTATTTCTTTACATTTTGAGAGTTGTCTTCATAAAAGGGAGAATTTTATCCATTATTTTATACTATTCTTATTTACTAAGGTTAATTCACCTAGGAAACTTATGGAATGGGTACCTTTGGAATCTATTGAGGTAGGCTCCACATCATAAAGCTTCAATTTTCCTTACAAATAAGTTTGAACTTGAAATAGAAGATAAGAATATCTATTTAGAACAAACATAAAAGTCATAACAAAATTGACATGTCATTAGTGTTTCAATGTGACACATCAATTAAAATTTGATATTTCTATTATCAAGTAGATCCTAGAAATAATACTAATTTCTATAAACAACCCTCCTTATAGTGCCAAAAATATGTTGTAGTTAGAGTCATTATAAACTTGAGATTTAGAACAACCCTACACGAAATGAGCTAAGCATCCCATGATCACTAAATGGTTCAAAGAATAAATCTCTAAATTAAAAGGGAACTCATAGATCATTAGAAACTCCAACAATCTAAGATAGTTTTTTTTTACCAAACACAAGCCAAAAACTAAGCAAGAAAGCATGTGTGAAATAGCTAACATAAGTAAAATAAGGGTAACAAATAAGAAATAAGTGTAAATGCAATGCAATAACATTACATAGAATGGGATCTACAAGAAAATAAAGCACACAGGTAGACTAAAAAGAAAAGAGAAAATGTATAATAGGATATTGACAAATCCAAAAAAATAAAAGAACAAATATTGTTTCTAAATCAAAGAGAAAACAGAATAGATCTATTACAAATTAGCACAAGCTTAAAAAAAGAACTGCTATTTAAAGATATAGGAAAAATAGAATGACCAAGGAGGAACCTAAAAGAATATAGCAATAATCCTTTGAGATGTAATCAAGGGATTAGGAGTATTTGACAAGAAGCTATGTTACCCTAGTTCTCTCACTAATGTATGTGTCTGATGAAGATCTCAACTAGATAAGAACTATTACAATTGAGGAACTAGCAAGGTGTAGAGGAATGATTGAAGCATATCTACACGTAGATCTAGATCTAATCAAACTCACCATGCGCTAGGAAGATAGTACAATGGAAATACAAAGTGCCAATAAAATTCAAAAATGGAAAATCAAAAACTGTGATGAACTAATAAGTGCTTAAATATTTTAATATTCAAAGAGAAAATTATAGAAAGAATAGATCTTACAAAAGATCTTTCATTGTTCAAATATTAAGTAAAATGCTTATTTGTGTTTTTACTAGTGTCTAATTGGTTTCCAACCCTTTTTCATTTATGGGCATCCTCCTATGTATAAGTCATAAATGCCTCATAGATCATAAGAAACAACACATTAGGATCAACAAAATCTTCTAAAAGATGCTAGCTGGGAGAAATAGTGTATGTAGATATAGAAGATGTTAAAAAATGATGTCACACATTGAAGCTAAAATTGACATTGGTCATCAAAGAGAAAAACCACATTATATGTCAACAATAAACTGCTGAAAAAGGTGGACTTAGAATCAACACATGAGACAACATTGGATGTTGAAACTGAAAGCTAAGAAATAAATATCTAAAATACTACAAATGATATGAGGCATCATTTTTTATGAATGTTAAATATGGGAATAAGCAACAACATTACTAATGATGCAAAATGTCAAATCTAGAACTATTGAAGATGGCTTAATGTTATAAAAGCCATAGGATGTACCTAAAACTTTGACTTATGTAAAAAAAAAAGTCAAAGTGGGTACAACACACATCTATTGCAATCAATTCCATCTAGTATTGATTTTTCCATGGTCTAAACATTATTAAAACCAAACTGAGGCAACATGTTGTAGATCATTTATAAGTCAAGATCTCGATTTGGTTTTCTTCCATCTATACATGTATGGATAGCAAGTTCCCTAAATTTTGCTTTACTAGAAACCTCTCATCAATCCCTGTAGCTACACTAACTAATCCCAATTCTAATAATGAATACAATGTCATGATAAAGTAATTAGAATTCTCATGATAACATATGGTCATGGTTTGGATCAATAGTTATGATCCCCAGGAACAAACAAATTTAGGAATTGGGTGGAAGTAGCATTTCATGTTACCAAAGTTCACTAAGATAGAGACTTCTAGGCCTTCATGGACATGGATAGGAATGAATAAGAGACTATCTTGGACTATTACATTTGGAAGTTAAGTGACCTAAGCAACATGTTAAACATGAGATAGGCTTTGCATGGATATTAGTTTAACCTTCTATTTTGATCTTAATTAAGCAATTATAGGATTAGTTTTGAATGGTAAAAGTACTAATTTACATAGACTAATAAGCTTTGTGTCATATTGCTCTTTCCATTACCTTCTCTCCTCACCATTATTATTATTTTCATCTTTTCATATTTTTTTTTATCTATTCTTTTCTTTTCTTTTTATCTTTTCTTTTCTTCTTTTTGCTTTCTTTTTATTTTCTTTTCTCTTTTATTTCTTGTTTCATTAATCATTTTTCATCTTTTCTTTGTTTCATGATGATGTAGGGGTTGCACCTCAATAGACCCCAATAGGATCCAATCCATATCTTCCCAAGCATATCTATCTTGGAAAATAACAACATAATAAAATAAAGAAAATCTCCCTTATATTAAGAAAGTTCTTAAAATACATAGAAAATACATCAAAGATGAGGAACCAAGCTCAAATCACAACTCTCCCAAGAATCTTAGAGGTCACACTTGTTCTCTCTTAATCCTCAATTGCTCAAAATGAAGCCCAAGCTCAAGACAAGACACTCATAAGAGATTCTCCTAATCTCTCTCAAGTGCTCAACCTTGCCTTTCACTCAACTTCCTTGCAAAAGATTTCCTCCTTTAACTCTCATGAGCTTTCTCTCCTGCTCATAGTTAGGAGTCTGCACTTTAACCTTCGACATTTGGCACTTCAACACTAACAATGGTGAATTACATCAATATTTATAAGCAACCAGAAGGTAAAAACCCTTGAAACCTTTCCTTAACTCAACTTGAGGTTCTCCAACTATTCTCTAAGTCTTTTCACCTTCTCCCGAGCTATTTCCATCTTGCTTTAGCTATTTCCATCTTGCTTTGGTTGTTTCCTAAATTGGCATGGACATTTTTGGAAGTTTCTCCATCTATTTGGATCGTCCCTAACCTTACCAAGATGTCTCCTATGAAAACCCAGCTCTTGGCTAAGACGTCTACTGATTTTCTGAGATGTCCCATCTAGGTCCAAGAAATCTCATGGACAATGGAGACATCTCAGCTAAGACATCTCAAGTTCTAGTGAGACGTCTCATTCATAGGTGCCAAATACAAAATTGCTTGTTTTGATGCCTAGAACCTTTGGATGCCTCTAAAAAAGCCTCCATAGACCCTAGGACCTCCTAAACTCATAAAAATGAGCCCAAAACACCTTGAAACATGCCCAAGCATACAAGAATCATCATCAATAAAATCAACATAGAAGACACATATCATGTAAGGTAAAATAAGGAAATCGGAAGAGGCATCCCTACAACACATGAGAAGAGGGTTGTCTAAATGGTGCATGAGAATTATGGAATTTATTAGAGTACTAAATCATCATTTAAATTCTTTATCTTACACAAACATGAAAATTCATCTCTCATTAGATGGAACCCTCCAATTTTTTAGATCACAAACCTCTTCTAACTAGGGTGTTCAAGCATGAGAAGCATGTGCACCTTAATCTAATCACACTAATTAGGGCCATTTAGTGGTCACAAGGACCCTCAGTGATACACCCTTTCCTTACTAATGACTAAGCACTCTTCCAAGATTCTGATGCTCATACCTTGAGATGTGGATCCACCACCTACTCATGATTCCAATAGCATTAACTTCAATAGCTCATAGTGTGAGTCCCAAAAATTTAAGCCTAGTTTATCAATGATGGATAGAAGAAAAATTATGTGAATGAATTCTATTACATGGGCACTTAATCAATTAAGTTTTTACTTTAGACCCATTCCACACTCTTGCATCATTATTGTATTTATAACTCATCCATCCATCATTTGCTTATTGGATGAGCATTCGTAAAGTACATTAATTGATTTTCCATGCATACACAAACATACTTTAAAAAGAATATATCATCAATGATTAATTATTAAGCTCAAAAATGTAAAGATTATAACTATACATACTAACTTTATTAAAACACTTAAACAAAATAGTGAAAAAGAAAAAAGAAAAATTTGACATGGCATGGAGGATTCATCCATAATGACTCATTCATATCTATCACTTGATAGACTTCTAAGTATAAAATACAAGATTAATCATTATGTAATATCAAAGGGAAATGATATTCTTTGTAGTGCTTTAGGTATTTCTCATTGACCAAGAAAATCTTATCTAGCTTATCTAGATGGTAAATAAATGTTATATAGAATTTGTTACTAGGTCAACAATGTATGGTCCTTTCCATAGAAATTGAAACTTCTCTAAATGGGAAAAATATAATAGATTAAAATAGAGGATCTTATCACCCAATTTAAAATCAAATTATCTTGCATGAACATCATGGTAATCCTTAGTGTATGAATGTTTTAACTTGTTATGCATCAATGCAATTCTATGATTCTCATTGAGAAGCTTTAGACTAATCAACCTCTCTTTTTGTGTAGAATATAAGCTCGTATCAAAATCTACCACATTGCCCAAGATTTTCATTTCAATATCAATGGGTAGTTTTGGAACCTATCCATATACTAACTTGAATGGGTTGTAGCTAGCAGGGTTTTCCACACTATTCAATAGGCCCAAAGAGCATCATTAAGTTTATTGGCCTAGTCTCTTAGGTACCTACTAACCATTTTCTTGAGATTCTTACAATCTCATAGTTAGTGACATCCACTTGTTTATTGGCTTATGAACAACAAGGAAAATTTAATTTATCCTTAACTTTAGAATATTCTAAAAACTTCTTAAAAACCTTACTAGTAAAATGCATATCATCATATGAGATCAACATTCTATCATGGAACTAAGCAAAGGATTTCCTTTATTTCATAACTACCTTTTTTATCTTAATCTTTTCGATGGATATTAGAGTGAAATTAATTATAATAGGCTAACCATCAGCGAAGAACACATATTTTAAGCCCTTTAGAAGTGGCTTAAGATCCAGCAATGATGTGGGAATATTCTAAGATAAATCAAGAATGTCCCAAAATTCAAGATCATACTATATTACTACAAAAGCCTCCATTGTATTCTTTACTTTTCAATTAGATGTTTCAATAATAAGTTATGAAAGAGAGTCAATGTTCTTTTCAAGATCTAATTCGTGGCTTCATAGGCCATATGATTTTCAAGAAAATTAACATCTCTAATGACACAAAGACATTATATGACACAGTAGTTGCAAGCATGCTTATCATATGGCTAGGAAGGATTGCATGAGATCCACTTGTAAGGTGTCTTTCCAGTCTCATCTTTCCTACCAATTTCAAGGTGAAGGCCTTAGAAGACTAATCCAACATTAATGATGCTCAACCAGGCTCTTCCCATAATGACAAGGAAGTTGTCTCCTATCTTGTTCTCTAGTTTGATCATCAAGAAATCTGCATGATATGACTATCCTACCAATGTTGTCATTACACTATTTACTTATCCCACAAGGTATGTGTAGGATTGGTCTACCAACTCTAGCTAAATGTTAGAACTCTTGAGAGGAGGGAGTCCCAAGTCAAGGTATTGTTATAATGAGGTGATGTTAACTCTCAAACTATAGTCACATAGGTCTAGGAAATGATCCTTCTTACCAATCTGGATTTCCACCATGGCACTGCCAGGATTTAATTTCTTTTTAAGAAAATGTTCTTTTACCATCTATGTGGCTTTCTTAGATATATTAATGGTCATGACACAACTACCATTCGATGTCATCTTGTTTGATTTTTCAAACATTGTTAAAGAACTTCTCCATGAAGTGGATATTTCATTTTAATAGCATTCAAGGAATAGTATTGGAACCTTCTCATTGTGGAATCCTATCTTACTTATGTTGTTATCCTTTCCATAGGATGAAGAGGATGTAGTAAATTCAATCCCATGATGCTCATGTCTATACTTGTGGTAAACATTTTTTCCATGAAACATTGAACTTCCCTCTACTACCATAATAATAAGTGTTTAGTAGTATTTCTTAGTTTCATACATGGGATCAAAATCAAGATAATAGGTGATATCATAAAATTTGGATTTATTCTATTATGGTTAACTAGGGATCCCACCTTGCATGTGACCATAAAATAGAATTTGTCGCTACTGTTGTTGAGGAGTTTGTAGGGAATGATTATTTAATGTAGGAAGGTGCTATTGAGGTGCCATTTGTGGAAGAGAAAAATTATTTTCCTAAGCATATTGAATATAAGATTTGACACATCTATTACTACATCGAAGTAGGAAGATTCCATGGAGCAACACCCCAAGGATTAAAATTTTGTTACTACTAGTACTATTGCATGGGTTATGGATATGCATCTTTGGGAAGGTATGATCAACCAAGGTATGGAATCCTCCTTGTTTACCCTTTGATGAACTTGGGATTCAAATGTATCCTAGATCGTCCCATCTTACCAATCATGTGGACCATGACTAGATAGCATTGTGAGTCATGAAGGTCTATGCAATATTCATAGGAACCCTTCTATGGATCTTCTTTGATGTTCTTAGAGTAAGAGAACTTCTTCTTACCTTTGCCATCATACTTCTTTCTATATTCTAGTACTACATTTACTTTGTCTATAACTTTAGCCACACTACCTTAAATGTCCCTAAGAATAGTGATCATCTTAACATCCATAGCTTCCCAACCTTGATCCCCCTTGTAAGCCAAGTTCATCAAGGTCATTTTGGTTCTAACTTATTCTTGTGCAAAGATCTCAACAACAATGGAAGATTTAGTTTACCTTCAATGTTTTAAACATTTCTTTTGTATGCAAGATCGTGATTGAACTCCTCAGCTTATTGTTGCTTTTGGCATTCACTTTCCATGCCTACAATAATATCTACACAAACTTTGATTTGGGTGGTTGAAGTTTTTTATACTTAGCCCATTGCATACATGTCTACATACTCCCTTGTTTCTTGCCTCAGGGCTTCCACGATATTCACCAATTACTCTCTTTGGCTAAAGCCATGATTTAGATAATAATGAGATCTCTTCATGGATCTTTCCATGGTGATGTCAAATGATTCATGGGCTCCTTACTTCCATTTGGCCATCTCTTTCCAAATGTTTGAAATATCAGCATAGGTATGAAATTTTGGCTAGAAGATTGTGACCATGTCTATTCATTTTTAAATTTATTTTGGAGGCAAGGACTTATACTAGATCTTTGCATGCTCAATGAAGATGTAGAGAAACAACTGAAACTTCCACCAATCACCAATAATTCCCTATAGATAGCAAGCATTATCAAATGCCTACATGTAGAGTTGACAATTTTCATTAGTAACTCATTTGTATGTTGGAACATTGATCATGTTAATTCATTTAATAAGGTTATCATGAAAGTGCTCTCATGGAGTATATACAACTTCATTGAGTTCATGATAATAATCCCAATCAAATAAAGAGGCATCAACATTACTAGATGGTCCAAACAAGTGCAAATACTGAAACCTAGGAAGTAGATTAGCATCTTGGGTTTTGGCACCATTGTGTTGAGTGGTTCTTGACCATGATACTTCATGGTGAATTGTTCCTTCTTCTTTATTGTCTACTTTATCATCCTCTTCTTCATCTAAATGGTCAAATGGAAAGCTATGATGACTCTCCTCTTTTGTCATTGATGAGACGCCATATGTACTAGGCCGCGATATCGTGTACGCGATATCGCGACCGCCGCGATATCGCAGCCCGTCGCCATATCTATAAATAAGAGGCGGCACTCCCCTTATTCCCCAATCCTGGCTAGTGTAGCGAAGCTCTGGCAGATTGATCACTCCAGAGTTAGAATTTTTGCCGATGTGCCCGCAGTAGGAGTCCTAGAGTGAACGGCTCTTTATTAGAGCAGCTTGTAACCTGAACCCAAGTTGTCTACGGCAATAAAGACGAACTTGATTGGATAAACCTTGCAGTACATGGTTTTATTGCTTTCTATCCTGCTTTCCTAGTGCGTTCAAGTACGACTTGATTACGAGCGTCTACGGACGTGTACGGCTAGTCAAGGAATCGGCTGCTTGACGCAATGCATGAGTACGACTCAATTACGAGCATTGGATGCTTGGTAACCCAGTAGCGTATTCCAGGATTCTGCGCTTGGTAACTCCCGGGTCTAATGTGTACGGCTAGTTGAGGAATCGGCTGCTCATTGCTAGGCTAGATCGTGTGATAAGTACGACTTAGTTACGAGCACCCACGGGTGTGTACGGCTGGCTAAGGAATCGGCTGCTTATCACACGTAGGCTAAATAGGTGCCTCAGTACGACCACTTCGAGCACTTGCGTTACGTGTGGCGATCCCAGTAACGATTAGCGTTTGGTAAGCTGCAGTTGCATAGTTCAGGGTGTGTCCGGCAAGTGGGAACGGATGCTGACGCTAGTTAATTTAGACTTAGATCTTAGTTAGAGTTAGTTTAGTTTTCTCAACCCTTCCTCCTGGTAGCATAGAAGATAAGCCGAAAATACCAAAAAAATCACATACCTCAGACTTGCTTAACCATACACCGTGACACATACAAGCAAGCCTGGGAAGACAACGAACGATTAACCCCAAGTGTTTCTTGTGGCGTTAAGGCATTTAGTCTGCGGAGTTCGACCGGATCGCGCGTGTACGCTCGTATTCGTATGGTGGAGTGTAGGGGTACCTCGCCACTCATCATTGGCGCCGTTGCCGGGGACTAAGTGTTTTTTCGCCAATTTAACATAAGGGATATCACTCACATCGTTGTGAGCTTAAAACGAACCTTAGGGTTAATCAGTTAATAAAGAACAATAAATAAACGGTGAAGTTGCACACCATTAAAATGGCTTCTTCTCACGAGATCAACTCACCTAAGGACAACACAGGAGAAAGTCAGCATCATACGCATAACCGAGATCAACCATGTCCTCAACAATCCAAGGTCACATATACTCATCCTGATGAGTATGTGCCGGATTTTACCTTTGTTTTCCATCAAGATGAGCAACTGCGGTGGAGAGACATGCAAGGTAACATCGTGTTACCCCCAGATCGCTCTGCTTCCAACATGCTTTTCCGTGCCTTGGTACGGTATGGCATGCAAGAGCTGATTACTGAATACGTTGCGGATGATTACACTCTGAGGGATTATCAACCCACAAAAGCCCAACGTATTCGGGATGCAAGGCAGGAGAGCCAACATTCACTTCTGAAGGGCAAAGTTTCCCACGTCATTAGTGAAATAGGAGATGAGGAACCCCTCACAACGGGTTTCTTAGAAAATGATGTTCCTCCTCCTCACTCTGGTGAAGAGGTTAGGCATCAGGGCCTTAGATCAACGATACATATTCCAGGCTCTGATCCCCGTGAGCACCAGCTGTTCACGGCAGGAACAATCACTCGCACTAATGACGGACTCGTTGATCGTCGCAACGGTCGGGACCGAAGCAGCCGAAGAGAAGGCAAGAAACATCACCATGGTGATGGATCTCCTTCTTCTTCCCCTTCATCACATCATTCACCCTCTCCTTCCACATCTGGGCGCAGCCACCATGAGCATAACGCGGAGAGTAAAGGTAAACGAGATGAAATGCCTCGACAAGAAGGTCGAGAGGAGTTAGGACAAGGACAAGGACGTAGGGAGAATAGGGAACCACAACGTAGACATCACAGACGTCATGAAAGAGATGATCATGACGAACCCCTATTCGCAACCCGAAGTATGCTTGACATTAGAGAGGCAGTTAGGATTCCCACAAGGCATTTGAAAGACAGTAGGATCAAGCGTTTGGATATAAATAATATCCCACGTTTTGAAGGGGGATACAACGCTGATCCTCAACATCATTTACAGGCATTCCACGACGCCTGTGCCTTGCAGAACATAGACAATGAGTGGCAGAAACTCAAGTTGTTCCCAAGGACACTCACTAAAGAAGCAGAAAGCTGGTACCGGTCCTTAGAACCGGAAACCATCAGGAGGTGGAGTACGATGCTCGAATTGTTCAACAACAAATATCAAACGTACTCCAGAGTGTCTAACTTGCGTAAGCAGATCCAAGGCTGGAAACAAGGAGCTCATGAATCCTTGGATGCTGCCATGGCCCGTTACTACACATTGCTACATCGTTGCCCGGGCCATGGGTACGCTAAGCGGGATCAACTTCGCCACCTCGTGGATGGGCTACGAAATGAAACGAGAAGAACTCTTGGGACTTACGCCCAGGGAAGACTCTCTCAACTAAGAGCCCATGACGTTGAAGTATTGTTGGAA
>MNCI01008033.1:949999-1067586 GCA_015680685.1 Gnetum montanum | reverse complement strand
AGACAAATGCTAAACTCAAAAATTTTTGTGGTGTTTTAGGCTGTGCATGGGCCGGTCCCCACTATCAAGGTTTTCGTAGGTAACTTGGAGGGATTCCTCGCCCCCCGGAAGCTCCAAGACGACCTCCCGGACAAGGTCGATTGCGGCCAGGCTTCGCCAGACACAAAAGCGAGCATACCCCAACCGATCCAGCGACCGCGTGACCCGGTCGAAGGTGATGAACTTGCCGAAATGCCCCACCACCTCCCGTAGAAACTCAAGGCCCCATAACTCCCACAGGATACCGGCCACCGGGATCCAAACAGGGGCACGGGTGAACAAATCGGGTTCGCGGTGGGCCCCGGGGTGCCAGGGGGTCAAGGCGAGACCCCGGGCCCCATAGAACCAAGGTCCACCGAGAAGGACGGAGTCGCGGGCCTGCAGGGAGGGGAGGACGAAGAGGAGCAGATCCTCCGAGAGGCTCCGGATGCTATCATTAGTTAATCAGTGTTATTTCTATAGAATTATTAATTATCAACAAATAAGCACACTCAGCATGACCACTTCAAGCATATGTGGAACACTTGGTAACCCAGTAACGACAAGTGTTTGGTAATCCTAGTAGTATTACACTGGTTCAGGATGTGTCCAGAGAGTGGTAACAGATGCTTGTGTTAGGATTTGATCAACAATAGAGTTACAAAAACCCATTAGTTAACTAAATCTTTTCATTTCACACACTTAGGAGACCAAGATAGAAAATATAAAAAAAACATTAAAAAATCCTATATCGCGAGTTTACTTAACCATACAATTGTACCTTACAAGTAAGCTTGGGAAGACAATGACTGCATAATCCTTGGAGTTCAACCGAATTGCACGTGAATGCTCATATTCATATGGTTGGGTGTAGGGGTACCTTGCCACTCATCATTGGCACCGTTGCTAGGGAGGAATATGAGTTGAGGAAAAGAGAAAGTGTGGAGGAGTACACCAGAGAGCCTTCCCTCTAAAAGAAGGAAATTAGATTTTTTGAAGATGAAGAAGAGTCACCACTTGAAAATATGCTGAATAGAAAGACTTTGCCCATTCAAAAATTTGCATCAAAATTATTGGCAAAGGTGGATCAAATGTGGAACTCTCTAGATGACAAATTTCAAACTATCCTAAAAATAGTAGAGTCTAAATAACAAAGTAGTGACCAAGATAGAAGGAAAAAGAAAGAAGCTGAGTATGTACATAATAAGGCTAAGGGAAAAGTTCTCATCATTAAAGAGGCTGTGTATTTGAACATAGACAATGATGGTGGATGTGAGATTTGCCAATATGACCATCCTAAGGGATGTTTCCCAGTAGTTTCACATCTGCAAGAGTCTAGCATACATGCACTAAATCCATGATTAAACATATGACAAACACCCAGAAGGTTACCTTATCCTCAAGGTAACCCAAGGCAATTCCACCAACCCTTGACATATTATCCGAATGGAGCTCCACCACAATCGAATGAATAGTATCAATAGTGGCAACACCCATAGTCATGGGGAATGCCAGTACCACATCAACAATACCCTTACCATCAACCTGACCCATACGAGTATTACATTCAGCAGCGATCTATCCACATGACTCTACTAGTCATGATGCTCTTCAACCTCACTACTAGATCCCTAAGTACTATATAACTTCTTCTTCTTCTAGGAGTGATGCTCCACATATGCACTACCCTTCTCATCTGTCTACATCTCTTCCACCCTCAACTCCATTACCACCTGCTCCAACTATGCAAGGCAAGCTTCCTGCCCAGCCATAGCAACATAACACTACAAGGGCTATCAATCTTTAACCTACTGTTGGTTCAAACAACTGATCAAAGAGGAGATCTTTCTTTAGAACCAATAGTCCAACCAAGTTCTTACAACCACAAGCAACTAATTATCCAAATAATTCATCATCATTTGAATCTTCAAAGCTTCCTTCGAACCAAAATTTTCACTCAATGCACACTGTCATGTTAACTCACGCCATCATTGATTGGATTAAAGCTGGCCATCTTCCTAGGAAATTCTTTGATCCTAGAAGTCCTCTTATTTATTTGAAAATCACTAGAAATGAGCCTTGTAAAGGCCTTTTGGATTCAAGTTCTAGTGTTAATTTGATCTTTCAGGAAATGTATAAATCTTGGAACCTACCTCCGCTAAAGAAGAGTAACATTCATTTAGAGTTGGCTGACTAGTCCATCACTGTTCCATTGGGACTAATAGAGGACATTGTCACCACTATTTGTGGGTGGTCATATCCAACCAATTTCCTAGTGATCCAAGTCAACAACTGCAAGGGGGACTTCCCAATCATAATGGAAAGATCATGGCTAAGTACGATTGATGCATACCTAGGAATACATTATCTTTCCCTAGAGATATCAAAAGAAAATGCATTTGGGAAGACTGAGAAGAAGAAATTTCTATGCATCGCATACAATGACATAGGGTGTAACTACGTGCAGAAGTCTTGGTTGGTACAACACTCAACATTGCCTACATGCAACCAGTGTCCACAAGTATTTGACATACAAAGATGCCTATATGTAGCAGCCACAAGACAATAAGGCACCCAATGGCTGACAACTGACCTAGAGAGCAATTCAACTTTATGCATGGAACCAACTGAGAGCTTGACTTGTGCCTACATGAATAGCATAGATGCATTAGAGCAAGTCCATCGCCAACTTCCAAGTACTAACACCGAAGATATCAACTAGGGGAAGTTGGAAATCCCCGATGAGTGTAAGCAAGAGCCCTTTGAATTAAAACTATTGCCCACCAATATGGAGTATGCATTTCTTAAGAATGGAAAATCAGTAATCATTCATGCTAAGCTCACTCCTCAACAAAAAGAAGGACAGCTAAAGATGGTAAACAAATGGTCAAAATCCTTTATTTGGTCATATCCTGAATTGACTAGAATAGATCCCAGGATATGCCAACATAGAATTTACATTGATACCACTATGAAGCCTTGACGACAACTGCAAAGATGACTGAACCCAAATCTTAAGCAAATAGTTAAGGAAGAAATTAAATAACTTCTGAAGGTTGAGTTCATATACCCCATTACTGATAGTGAATGGGTTAGTCCATTAGTCATTATGCCTAAAAAGGTGGTAAATGAAGGATGTGTATAAACTTTAGACTATTAAACATGGCAACATTTAAATATCATTTCCCATTGTCATTCATTGACCAAGTCTTAGATACCATTTCAGGGCATTGTTATTATAGTTTTCTAGATGATTACAGTGGGTACAATCAAATCCAAATAGCACTAGAAGACCAAGCCAAAACTACATTCACAAGTCCTTGGGGGACATTTGCATATAGGTAGATGTTGTTTGGCTTGTGCAATGCTCCAGCAACATTTCAACATTTGGTTCTTAGTATATTTCAATAGCAAATAGGGAATTGTGTGTAGATTTTTATGGACAATTTCTCCACCTATGGAGTGGACTTTGAACAAGCATTGGACCGATTAGAGTAAGTGCTGAAATGATGTGTTGAAACTAACCTAAGGATCAATTGGCAGAAAAGCCACTTAATGGTCCAAGAGGGCATTGTATTAGGGCATAAAATTTTACAAACAAGGATAGAGGCAGATCCTGAAAAAATTAAAGTCATCTAAGGAATCACTCATCAACCTCAAATTGTAAAAGATGTCTGATCATTCCTTGGACATGCTAGCTATTATAGATGTTTCATCAAGAAATTTTCAAAGATTGCAAAACCATTGGTAGAATTAACAAAAAGGGCGTACCCTTTGAATGGACCAAAGAATGTGAGTTAGCTTTCCAAACCTTGAAGCGAAAGCTCGTAGAAACACCCATTCTATAAGCTCCTGACTAGTCCAGACCATTCCATATAATGACTGACATGTCCAATTTTTCTTTAGGAGTCGTACTTAGTTAGATGACCAAAAATTTCCCTATTACATTCATTGTGCAAGTCGAAGCTTTGCTAGTGCACAACTCAACTATACCACAACAGAAAAAGAGTTAATGGTCGCGGTGTTTGTAGTAGAGAAATTTAGACACTATGTATTAGGCTATAAGGTATTTGTACACATAGATCATAGTGCAATTCGGTTCCTTATGAATAAACCAACAATGAGCCCTCACATCATATGATGTCTTGTGATCTTACAAGAGTTTGATCTCACGATAGTAGATCATAAAGACACCGAGAATGTTGTTGTCGATCATTTGTCTGGGTTGCAATGGGACAACAAAGAGGACAGATACCCAATTTCTAATTTCTTCCTTGATGAACTCCTCTTTGCAGGTGTAATAAACAATCAATCACCCATAAATACAAATTGGTATAGTAGCATTCTTACTTATCTTCTCACACAAGAGACACCACAAGGGCTGGACATTAGAAAGAAACAACAATTTCTCCACCAAGCCAAACATTTCATGGAAATTAATGAATACCTTTACAAGGTATGTTCCAATGGCTTAGTCCAATGGTGTGTTCCTAATGCAGATTAATTGCAAGTTGTGGGGGTCATTACATTGGGAGACAAACAGCCATTAAAATCTTACTTGTAGGATATTATTGGCCTACATTATTCTGGAATGTCCATCATTTTGTCCAATCTTGTGAGTGCTGCCAATGCGATGGGGGAATGACTGCTAGAATGAAGGGTCCACAGTAATGGATCCAACCCTTAGAACCCTTCAACATATGGGGTATTGATTTTATGGGGCCTATTACATCGATGTCTAATCGAAAAGCATCCATTGTTGTTGCTATTGATTATTTTACAAAATGGACAAAAGTAGCCACTGTTACTGACTATACATCATCTACTGCTACACGATTTGTTCAACAACAAATCATAAATAGGTTTGGCATGTCTCATGCACTTATTTTTGATAATGGTACACATTTTACAAGTGCAACATTTCGAAAGTTGATGCAATGCTTAGGAGTTGAGCATAAACTGACTACACCATATCAGCCTCAAGAAAATGGTCAAGCCGAAGTCACCAATAGGGAAATCACAAAAATCTTAACACAAACCATTAGCAAATATAAGAGAGACTAGAGCACCAAATTGAATGATGCTCTTTGGGCCTACTGCTTCACATGGAAACTCCCTATAGGTTATTCTCCCTATGAGTTAGTGTATGGTAAACTTCCAACACTTTCTATCCAAGCTAAGCTCTGTACACTATCTACAGCATGTGACCTTAACCTTGACCTTAGTCTAGCATAGAAAGAACAGTTAATGAATCTTAACTTGCTAGATGAAAACCAATTAGCCATTCTGTCATCCAATGAACTGCACAAGGCCTTCAACAAACAACATCATAACCTAAGAATTAGAAAAGTCAAATACCAACCAGGAGATAGGGTTCTTTATTGGAATCCCACACATGTACCACAACAAACTAAATCTCAAATGCTATGGGAAGGACCTTATATCATTCATGAAACTTTTCCTTCAGGGACCATGGTGATCTATAAACCTAGAAGCCTAGATAAGAAATTATTAGTTAACATCCAACAAACCAAACCTTTCCATGAGCCCAAAACTGTTAGTACTAACACTACCTCTATTGATGGATAGCTCTACTCATTATTTCAGATCTCCTCCTTCCAACTCAATCGTGGGGAAGATGCCCACGAATGCTAATTATTCTAAGCCCTCAGTTTCTTTTGTCTTTTTTATTTTACACATTTTTTTTTACATATTTTTCATCTTTACTTGTTTTTGTTTTACACCATTGTTAACATTTTTACTATTTGTTTCTTTGTTAAATTTTGTTTGATTTATTCTCACTCATCACATAATAAGTGCTCATGATGGTGGGTTGTACTATAATGGTGTTGATTGCTAATGTTTGGTTTTTACCTTTGACTTTTAATGTTGATGCCAAGATATGGTTTCTTTTGATAAAATAGGCAATGAGTCCATGTCATCCATTCAACTCTATGGTCTCCCTTTGTTTTGGAACTGTACTGTCACTTTTTCTAATCAAACCTATTAATGAATTTGTGGCTTGGTATTCTTCAAACCAAGGAAACATTCAAATGGATTGAAAAGGGTGTGACTTCAAGGGGATTCAACATATTTGTGTTGGTTATTCTCTTGGGTACTTGGATGTTTTTCATAGGTTTTCTGCCCTTCCACTATTGACTAATATTAGGAAGTTGAATGAATCAAATAAGTCTTTGCACAGTGTGGTTCCCACTTTAAAAAAGGAAAAGACTAATGGGAATTCAAAGCACACTCCTTAGACATAATAAAGGAACATGGACTTCAAGCATTGGTTATGGCACTGAAAAGATATGTTACCCATGCCTAAAGGTTCCCTCTAACTAAGGCCCTTTCTCACTTCTTACTTCTCTATTCTTCTCTTTTTGGGATGGTAGTTGCTCTATGGAAGCATTCTTGTTGCTTCAAGAGGATGGGTTGGTCAAGTGTGTTGATGTGAGGTCACTGGATGTGGTTAGTTTTAATCTAGATTTGGACTAAATTTTATTAATTCACCTTAACCACATAATACACAAGGGACTTTACACTACCTTGATTTCGGGATTTCATTCTAGTCTCTCTTCTCTTTTCATATTACTTCTTGTATTCTACCTCATTGCCAATTTTATGATTAGTCTATATCTTGATCAATGCATTGTTATTCTTTGGTAAATTCTTTTGGGTAAATTCTTAACTATTGTTTCCATATGTCATTCCTAAAGCCTACGGACTCTTTGGTTTTTGGGTTTGTTAGGGCATAAAGGGCATGAGCCTACTTTGGGGAGGACCCACTGGCATTCCTTTTTAGTGCAATTGTTAAGTTCTTTCCCTTAAACATATCTCGCAATCAACTATTTCTCGTTTCACCCCATCCATGAAATCCATTTTTTTCTTCCCTTCTATGCATTTTTATTGGCTTCACCATTGTTATTTCTCTTATCTTCCTTTTTCTTTTGTTTTCCTTCCTATTGCTACCAGAGGTTCACTCTTAGTCATGGGGGCCTGTCGCAAATTTTTCTCATTCCATTACTTATCTCACCCTACACCTTAGGTAGTCATCAATTACAAACCTTTAACCCAGTATCTGCCATACCCACAACCTAGCCAATGTGCTTCATATCGAGGCAAGGTATCAACTGCATTATATCTTATTTATCTTTGTTAATTTATGATTATGTTGTGTGTGCATATGACGATCACATGAACAATTGATTGGGATAGGAGGGAGCACTTAGGATGGACTGGAGCAAGAGCATTTACATAAGGAACAGGCTTAGTCATGTGGCCATGGATGAACAACAATGTGCACATTTTTGACATCAGCAACAATGTGCCTCATTTTCTTTTCTCTCTCTCTCTCTTCAAGCCATCAAATGAGGGTTTGGACATCATCTATGTACAGTGTTCACCACAATGGTTATGAACACCAATGCTATAATACATCTGTCGATCCATTCACTGGGCACTTTGAGTCTGTCATTCCATGCCCCCGTCAGTTGTCATTTAATCAATAATCCCATACCTTCCTAATATTTTGTAAGGAACTCGAGGATGAGTTTTCATTTCGTCATGGGGGTATGATGAGCCACCAAATAAGCAACCCAATATCGAACCCCCAATATCGAATCGACCAAGCGACATCAAAAAGGCGATGTCAAAGCCTGTCTCGTTGTCTATAAATAAGAGATAGGGGCACTTGGTTTTAATAGTAATTTTTCAGTCCTTTAGCCGAACTCTTGCAGTTGTTCTCTTCCAGAGTTCAAGTTATTTCTAAGTGCCCGTAGTAGGAGTCATTGAGTGAACGAATCTTTATTTGAGCATTGTGTACCTAAGCACAACTTGTGTCCGAAAATAAAGATGAACTTTGTGATAAACTTTGCAACATTCAAAATAGCTTAACTATTGCATTTAATGTTATTTACTATTATTTGATACTCTCATTAGTTAATCAATGTTATTTCTATAGAATTATTAATTATCAACGAATAAGCACACTTAACACAACCACTTCAAGCATACGTGGAACACTTGGTAACCCGGTAATAACTAGCATTTGGTAATCCCAGTAGTGTTACACTGGTTCAAAATGTATCTAGAGAGTGGGAACGGACGCTGGTGTTAGGATTTGATCAACATTAGAGTTACAAAAAACCCATTAGTTAACTAAATCTTTTCATTTCACACACTTAGGAGACCAAGATAGAAAATATAAAAAAAACATTTAAAAAATCATATATTGCGAGTTTACTTAACCATACAATTGTACCTTACAAGTAAGCTTGGGAAGACAACGACTGCATAACTCATCCTTGTTCTGCATAGGTGCATAAGCACTTAATCCTCAAAGTTCAACTGGATCGAGTGTGAACGCTCGTGTTCATATGGTTGGGTGTAGGGGTATCTTGCCACTCATCACTAAGCATTAGAGGTCATGCTAGCATGGAGTTGCAAAGCCTGTAAAGGTGAGTGACAAGTGCTGAGTGAAGTAAGATAGGAAGAGGATTGGCCATCCCTTTTGGCCAGTGATAGGCATAACTGTGGTGGTAGTGTTGGATTGCCTCTAAGGAATAGATGTTGAAGGAAGAAAACCCTAAGGAATACTCTCAACGCATGATCCAAATACACTATTCCACATCAATAAAGCATTCTTTCCTCTTTTTTTCTGCATTTTCCCTATTATTTTCATTACGCATAATGTTACATATATTTGATGTTTGGTATATTGCCTTCTTACGCATAATGTATAATATAACGTATATTTGACATTTGCCATGACATCTAAGAACAGGATGTCACAACTACCATATATCAAAGCAAGGGATTAGATATTAAACATTTGCTTATAGTTTATGAATTTGAAGATGTATTCAAAACTAAGTTGTTAGGGATGCCACCTAGAAGAGAGATTGATTTTGGTATTGATTTGAAACCTAGCATAGAACCAATATTCAAAGTGTCGTATCACATGTCACTTATGGAACTGGTAGAGTTAAAGATGTAATTACAAAAAATTAATGGATAAGGAATTAATTAGACCTAATATCTCTCCATGGAAATCACTAGTATTATTCCTGAAAAAGAAGGAATAGTTTCTAAGAATGTTTGTTAACTACAAGTGGTTAAATCAATTGACCATCAAGAATAACTATTAGTTGCCTTACATAGAAAATTTTTTTAATCAACTAAAGGAAGGTAAAGTATTCTCTATGATTGAGTTGAGATTAGGGTATTACCAAGGATTAAGGAGAAGGATATTCATAAAACTATATGTCCTACTCGCTATGAACATAATGAGTTCCTTATCTTATCATTTGAACTTACTAATGCTTCAATAATCTTTATGCATATAATGAATAGTGTATTCTAACTTTACTTACATTGATTTATCATAATATTCATTAATGACATATTGGTTAGTTCTAAGAAAAAACAAAAGTATATGGAGCACTTAAGAATAGTTTTACAAATGTTGAGAGGACATCAACAATATGCCCAATGGACAAAGTATTCTTTCTAGAAGGAAGAGATACAGTTCTTAGGTCATGTCATAATAGGAGAAGGTACATCAATGGATCCCACTAAAACCAAAGTAGTCCAAGAATTATCAATACCTAAGATGGTAGTAAAAGTTAGAAGTTTTCTTATATTGGTTTGTTATTATAGGATATTTTTTGAGATATTTTCTATGATTGTTACACTACCAATTAAGTTTCTTCATAAGAATGTGAAATTTAAGTGTACTAATACATGTCAAATAGCATTTAAATAACTAAAGTGAAGGTTCATCATAACACTCATATTGGTTTCTCCTACCCCTAGAAAGCCATATGATGTGTATACTAATACTTATGGAGATGGTTTTGGTTGTGTACTAATGCAAGAGGAAAAAGTGATAGCTTACACATCAAAATAGTTGAGCCCACATGAAAGCAAATACCTAGCTCATGAATTAGAGCTTGGAACTATTATCTTTACCTTAAAGAGACATTACTTGTGTGAAGAGTAGATTATTCTATGGATCAATCATAAGGGACTTCAATACCTTATGAATAATTCTAACTAAATATGCACCAAAGAAGATGGATGAAGTTGATAGTAGATTTCAACTTCACTATTCAATACCACCTAGAAAAAGAAAATTTGATAGAAAATGCTTTAAATAGAGTGGCAAGAAAGATATAGAATTTAACTTTTCAGCCTAATCTACCAATAGAAATTCAACATCAATAACAAATTGATCCTTCATTTTTGAAGATGTTGAACAAGATTACAAGGAATGATTCTAGTTTTCATATTAATAATTTAGAATGTCTAAGGCTTAAAAACATGTTGTATGTACCAAAAGCATCTAGGAAGCAAGTACTAGATGAAGCTCACTTAAGCAAGTACCAAATACACCTCGAAGAAAATAAGAAGTACCAAACCTTATAGAATGTCTAGTGGTTACTAGGAATGAATAGGAACATAGCAAATCATGTGGCTAGATGTATGAGCCAAAGCTAAGCATTAGAGACCTAGACGTTACTTGCATCCTCCTATTATACTAGAGTAGAAGTGGGATGTTGTTGGCATGGAATTAATCACTAAGTTACCTCACACAAGAACTAGGAAAGATGTCATTCTTGTGGTTGTCAAGATTTGGACCATGTCTTTTCATTTCGTAGCTATGAAAGTAACAACTAGTGCCCAAGATTTAGTTCAACTCTTTGAGGTCAAGATTATTAGACTTCATGATGTGCCAAAGAAAAGTATATCATACAAACATCTTAAATTCACCTATAAATTTTGGTGTGCTTTTTAGGAAGCTATGGGAACTAAGCTAAATTTCATTTTAGCATATCATCTATAGATTAATGGACAATGTGAAAGGATGAATCAAATCTTAGAAGATATAGTAGGAGCTTATGTATTAGAATATACAAATAGTTTGAATCATATTCTACCATTGGCAAAATTTTCTTATAATAATAGTTATCAAACTAGCTTAAAAGCAACACCATATGAAGTTCTTTATGAAAGAAGATGCAGAATACCATTATGTTGGGATTCGATGGAAGATAGGTAGAAAGTTAAAACATATTTTATGATGTGGACCATAGACCAAATCAAGATATTCTAGGACAAATTAAAGGTAGCTCATGATCAATATACAAAATATGCAAATATCATAAGAAGATCTCTCAAGTTTGAGATTGGGGGTATGGTATTCCTGAAAATTTCACCTCATATAGAATTAATAAAGTTTGGAAAAAAGAGAAAATTAGCTCTTAAATACATAACATCTTTCAACATGCAAAAAAAATTAAAGAAATGGCATACCAAATTAATCTTTCAATGCAATTACAAAACATTTGCAATGTATTTCACATGTCAATTCTACGCAAGAATATTCCAAACCCAAGGCATATTATAGATGAGCAAGATATTTGACTACAACCAAAAATTAAGATGGCATCACAATTAAGAAAGATGTTAAAACCCAAAATAATTTTTTAACAATATTTACCCCCAAAACATATAGTCAAATTAGAAATTTATAACTTAATATTGTCCACTAGAATCAAACCCATAACTTGAAGTTACCAAATCAAGAGCCTTATGACTAAGCTAATACTCTTGCAAAATACGTTACTAGGGTCATAAAAGGACCTCCACTTTAAGGCTTAATAAATTTTTTGAAGAGGATACTGAAAATCAATTTTGTAAATAAAAAAAGTATACAAAATCAAACTCAAATGTCCAAGAAAATTGAGATACCTAGTAGTGACAAACCAAAGATAGTAACATAGGCAAATTCATAGGGCAAAAGGCCCACTAACTAGTATCAAAGGGGCCTGTGCATGACTAATATATTAAGCATTGTATATTAAAGAAATAAAATAAAAAAATACAATTTTTATCTCAACAAGGCAACTGAAGGTAGGTCATTCATCAAACGGTAGGTGGCATAGCAACAAGTGGCAATTGAAGTAGCAACAAGGAACCAACAACTATGGAGCATGGCTGGCGTCAGTATGGTTGGCTAGTGCTTTGGTCCAAGAAAAGGCTACTAGGTTGAGACAATTGCCATCTCAAAGATGAATTAGTTGGATGTCATAGTAGTAGTCATAAGTTACAACATCATCCAGGAAAAGGGCAATTCCAATTTAATCCTTTAGAAAAATAAGAGCAAGAAGGGCATTGCTTAGCAAAGATGAGCAATATCAACCAAATAAGCCTATGGTACTATCAAACACCCAAAGCTTCATAACCTAAGAATCACAAAGAATAGTGTTTAGCAAACAATTTCTCTATAGGATTAAGAAGAGGACAAGCGTGGGAAGGAGTTCAAGCCTTATGAGTGATAGGCAAATTACAATGATAGTGTGATGAATCATCAGTTGGCTTGGTTATTTGATAAAAAGTCAACTTTTTGGTTGGCTCCAATAACAAGGCCCCAATATTGGGTACCCAACGTCGAGTATCCAACGTTGGAGCCTAGGACGCGACGTTGTACATCCAATGTCAGGGGGTATGGACCAACCTATAAATATAGTGCTTGGGCACATGGTTTGTAAATAGTTTTGCATCAATTTTTCATAGTTTTGTTAATAGAGTAGCCGATTTTTTGCATTTTTATTTTGTAATCTTAGAGAATAGTTAGTGAATGCCCACAAAGTGGATCTAAGTCAATTGTACAAAGTCTTATTCGACTAGCAATGTACCTAGACATATTCCATGAGCAGCAATAAGATCAAGATTGATTCTTATTCATTGCAGCACTTTGACTTAGATTAGATTTACTTTCCATGTAATTTACTTTTCATGTACTTAGTTAATATTTACATTTTCATGCATGTTAATTAATTAAGCACATAAGTATAATCGCTTCGAGCATGCATATGACTCTTGGTAATTCCATCAACGCTTAACATTTAGTAACCCGGTAGCATTATGTGTGTTCAAGATGTGCACGGGAAGTGGGATCAAATACTTATGTTAGGGGAGTTTATTATTAATTAGCAATTAGATTAGTTGAATTGATTATAAATTAAGTTTTAGCCTATTGTTAATCATAGAACAATAAAATATAAAATAATAAAAATCATATGCCTCACTCTAGACTATATCATATATGACAAAGCTACCACTAGTCCAAGTGGGAAGACAGTGAACTACAATCAAGGCATAGCAATCTAGATGCCACAACTAATCCCATCCACAGAATTTGATCAGATCATGCGTGAACACTTGTGCTTCGTATGGTTGAGCGTAGGGTTACCTTGCCGCTCATCATAGTGAAACAATAGGAGGTTTAGTTTTAGGGGAAGGCAATTGTTGTGGTAAAGGATTTAGCGATTCAATGTTATTTGGGACGTCAATAGGCCAGCAAAGGGGTGGGGAGAATGGTGTTGGCAAGGGCAAGGACGAGATTACCTATGTGTATGTGGTCAATGGCTAGAGGAGGTGTAGGATGAGTGAAAGACAAAGGAATAGTTAGAAGGCATGTGAGAGGAAGTGGCAATGAAGGTAGGATTACCATCCTCAAATGGGAGGTTGGAAGAGGGTGGGCACTATGAAGATGCAAGTATAGAGGAGGAAATACAATTGAAAATGAACTTACAATATATATCTCTACTTAGTCATAATTCATGGTCCCCTTAGAGTAAAGATTGTAGCTTGAATTTGAACTTTGTGATCACTTAATCTTCTTTGTGGTCTTAAAATATGTCTCATGGTATACTTACTCTCTTTGGAAAATATATACAATGACTTGGTCACAACTAATAATCATGCACCATAAGTAGACAATGATTAGTGATGACACTCAAAGTTGATCACACACCTCTCTAATTTACCTACACATCACACGCAATGTAAACACATACATGCAATATATCTAACATCCTAAGCATATCAATGAGGCATTGCTTGGTTGGTTAGAACATACAACTTGTGTTTGCAAGTCACAAGTTTGCTTTTGGTTGGTATGTTAATTTGGGGATTTGTTAGAACTAGAACTAGATGACTATGTACCCCCTAGACATATAGCCAACATAAAATTTTTGTAGAACTTTAGAATAACATAACGGTGTGTCAAATTACCATACTTGTCATAATCAAAAATCACCAACTGACACACCATTATATATAGTTATCTAGTTGAAACACCTTCCCTCTAACATCATAAGCATGGTTTTGTGATTAACATCCACATTAATTACTATACATTTGGAAAACTACTCTAATATTCTATCAATCTTTAGACATTATTAACATAGTGATGTATGAAATATATTAAGTTTTTTCAATGAATGGCATAGTTCAAGAGTTATGATCATCTAATTATGATTATATAATAATTTTATTCAAATAAACTATTAAACTTATCAATGAAATGTGGTGGCTAAGTTATTCTTATTGTTTAACTCAATTAGAAGAAGTGGCTTAGCTAGTCATTTTGTTATTTAATAAGTAGTATGTAGCTAAGAAGTAACAAGTTCAAGTCACACTTGAAGCAAGTTCATATTGTAAAAGGCATTGTGTTTCTTCATTGTTGATATTATAAAAGGCAAGTTGTTTTCTTCATTATTTTCTCCAATTCTTAAGCATACTTCTACCTCATTGTGCTTTGAAGATCACATACAAGACAAAGTGTAAATTTAAAGATCACAAACTCGTGCCTAGTTTGCTAGCTTATACGGCTCACACTCTAGTGGGCACCTAAAAAGGAATATTCTCAACCATGGCACCAACATAATATTATATGGCAGCATACCAAACGATGAATCGAAGCCATATACCGCAATGCAATTGGAGGAGGTCAATAGCTAGCCATCCAATGTTGACATTGGACCCTAACACTAGGCTACCGTCAACAATCAAATTTGAACTCCATTTCCACGTCATAAAGCACGGATAATGACTTCTCGTTTTCATGCAAGGATAATGACTTCTCGTTTTCATGCAAATTTCAATCGTTCCAACCCTAACAGCTTGTAGCAACTACCCGTTGAGGTTTGCAGCCACTAAATATCTTGCCTTTTTTAATTCAATCAGAGTAACGTAGGGTAGGCAAAGAATAGGTGGGTGACCTAATGTATACACCAACCAAGACTTTCCTTGCATTGCTTGCACATTCATGCAACCATACATGCTGCACACGTCATAAAATGTAATTTAGTGAAGCATATATAATTTCAGCAAAAGTTTCATCGGTCCATGATCTAAGTAAATGCCAAAGTTTGAAAGGCGACCGCAATCCACCCAGGGTTTCGAAACAACATGAGTGACTTGGATTTTAGCCTTAACGATAACATTGCAAGGTTGAATGATTGTTCACCCAACGTGGGGTGGGGTGTTGCAAACTTCAGGCTTTTAGGAGCACCAACTATAAAATGACTTGTACCACTTATATTGGTTGTTACTGGTATGTACCGGTTGGACCGGTAAACTACCCTTATAGTTAAGCTTTTATAGTTAACTCAGGTCGGTAACTCTTACATAGGAGATAATTTCGCAAGGAACAATTATTTAGTATATTTAATGTTCCTATTTCTAATAATTATTAACGTGATATTTCTCATAATCATTAGGGTATCTCTAAACCAGATTTTCATTGAACTATTAGGGTATTTCTAAACCAGATTTTGCTTGTTTCTCACACCCTTCCAGGACCCCACCAAGTTGGCGTGATATGCATTGAACCTGTGAAACTGTGAGTCATGAATCGTGCAGAGAACTTCCAATTGAGACGTCATGAATAAAGGGCTTGTTTGAAAATGGTGCATACAGAGAAATCATGATAAATTGTCGAATACTGAAACTAAAACTGGAGTTTTGAAAACATTAAGAAAATTTTCGAGGATGATCAGCGACACTCCAAAAGACACCAGTCAAATCTTGTCCTGGGTATTTGGCGTTTCCCATCAGAGCCAGCCAAAAAGGCAAAATATCCTAGGAGATGTGTCTGATCGCGGGACTCTTACCACCAAACAAATCGCCAGAATACGAAATTCGAAAACACGTTACAATTACTATTACTAACAGCTCACCATTGACGTATCCAATAAAAACACAGTAAACAAAGCTTACCTCAATTATTGTGCATCGTTTAACGGTCATCGATTTCCCCTCAAAACTGAACAAAACTAAAATCTGAAATAAAAGGGCTCTTAACACACCACATAATTGGGTAAGTAAATTTAAACCTTGCAAAAATAAATTCAGGAGGAGTCCACAAAACATCATGATTTTTAATCCATGACATCTAACAACCATAAAAGCCAAATCATCCAACTAGGGCAGCTGCAGCAAATCAAGGAAGGATTAGCTACCCTAAACTAACGAGGCCCTTCGAAGAGGCCGCGTAAAACTATACATAGCAAATCAGCATCACCATGAGATCATTAGAAACCGAAAACACAGGAATGCAGCAGCTGCAACTAGAAATTCAACAGAGCAACAATCAGGCGCATCACATCATCATCATCATTTTTTTTTTTGACGAAGGCATTTGATTCTTCTTCTTCGACTCCACGGAAAGACGATAAACTGGCAGGCAGGGTGTGCTAAAAGAAACAAAGAAAAAAAGACCAAACAAGAACCAGACCAGACCCATGTTTTTGAGGAGAAGTCTTGTGCTGCTCCCCATTATTAGATCTTGTCGATCTTGGAGGCCTTGACCACTGGATTGGCCTTGGCAATGGCATCGCGACCAGCGGCCTTAAAATCGAAAGTGCAGTCATGCTTCTCAGAGTAACGGTGGAGGCCACAGAATGTATTGCCGCAGCGGCATTTGAAACCCGTCAGACCCACCCGTTTTCTGCAGGAAAAGCACCGGTTCGGGGTTTCTGGAGGAGGAAGCTCTGCAGACGATGACGATGATTCCAGGGACGTCGATGAAGCAGCGCTGGTGACGGTGGTTTTCTCGACGACTGTAGATTTCTCCAGCAGAACGTCATTCGTTGCAGCAAAGGACTTCTCCACGGCAGCCATGGCAGAGGAGGCCTGGGCCTCTTTCATGAACAAGTCTCTGTAGCACTTGCTGCACAGATTACGAGTGGCAGAGCTCCCGAAGAATCCGCAGTTGTTGGCGCAGAGCTTATGCCCCTCTGGCTTTTCGCAGCCAGTGCCCTCAGTTCCCATATTCCAGCTTTCTTGAGACATCGTTGGCTGTTCTGGAGATAATGCCGGCTCTTACAAGCAAGGTTGGCAAAACCTGTCAGCTAGCTGGCTTTCCTTTTCAGGTTTAACTACGCTGTCATGGTTAGCAAATGTAAAATGTTAGTTTGAGAACGACTTCACAGACACATTAAAGCAAGTCCCGTTAAAAACTATCTATCAGAGAAACCGATTCATCTAGAACTAACTCCTAAATACAAAGAATTCAAGTGCCGGATTAGTGTCACCAGAAACAAAATATTGTCAAAACAGCAAGCTCACAAAGATCACATTTAACATACCCAAAAAAATTAGCACGAATAGAGGGCGATATTTCAGCCAACTCTGTAAAGAAACCCCAAAAGAAAAGAGACCAATTTTGATCACCCAAAATTATGACCGAAACTGTTCTTTAATGTTTAACATCCTTAACAGTGACTTCTGAACGGCAGAACAAAATTACAAACTTTTAAGTAAAATCTAAAATTGATAAAAAAACATTTACACGATCGTCCAAATATTTTCAAACGCTAAGGAAAAATATCTGATAACCAAGAAAATTTGTATCCAAGGTTGAAGCAAACAGAATATACGGAGAATATAACATAAAAGCACAACGCGAAGAAATTCTCCGAAATACTAACCATCAGAACAAAAGTCAGAACACCCAACAGAATCCACAAAATGTTAAAAGGCAACAGAAATTCTAATCAAATCTTCAACAGTGTGCACAAGTACGAAATTAGATTTTTGTAAATTCAATTAGTTCCAGAGTGCTAAAAGCCTGAAATAAATACCCAAACGTTCACAGCAATTAAAAATATGAAAGCTGCCAATCAGTATACAGCACCAGCGTGATGTTAACAAAGATATCAAAGCCATACAAACTTGTTTACATTTAGATACCATCGTGACGTTAACAAAGATATCAAAACCCTAGAAACTTGTTTACACCTAGATTACCTTTTGATTCAAATCATAGACTTTTTCATGTGCGTCGCTTAAAAATCAAGAGGAAAAACTTTCAAATTACTTACCAGGGGGCTAAAACGCTTAAAAACCCAACCGAAATGATAAAACCAAAAAAAACATCATAAGTCAATTACAACTTAAACGGAAAATATCAAAAGAAACCACATAATTTCCCAACACTTTCAAGAAGAACCAAGCAAATCCCAGAAACACAGCCTAAAATTCCTAAAACACAGCCAGACCTCAAACCAATCCACAAACCTTTACGAAACTGAAAGCCAATCCCCAAATCGCAAGGCCGGAGCCAAAAATCCCCAAACGCCCGACGGACCTCCCAAAAACTCCCCGGCGTTGCACGGCAATCCAAACCCTACCTTAGAAACCCTAACCTCGATCAGTACCCGCAGCAATTCCACAGGTCCATTCCAGAAACGAATCAAAACCCCAGAAATCCGCGAACAACAACAAAAAACGCCAAAACCTTGCAGACAACACGACCATTCAAAGCGCGATCACGCAGATCTCGACGGAATCCTCAACTCAAAAGCCACGCCGGGACGAAACGAAAAAACGGCTCAAATCCACAGACGAAACCGCGACCGAAACCAAAGCAAAGCACGCTAGGGTTTCGATCAGAGCGAGGAAAAAACAAAAGCAAACTCCAACAACAACAACAAACGCGAAAACGAAAACCTAAACATACCTTCTCCAAATCAGAACGAACACGTTCCTTGTGCAGCGGCAGCGGCAGCAGCAGGCAGCGTGCGCGCAAGCAGAACAAGAATAATGAAAGCAAACGAAAGCTGCAACACCAATGAAGAGACAGAAATCGAAAGAGAGAGAAATCGAGAAAGAGATGAAGCAACCAACCAATGAATGAATGAATCCACCAACTAACGAAAGCAAACCCTTGGGCGAGCGCAGCAGAAAAACCGGAGAGTCCAATACCAACACTAACACCAGCAAAAACAACAACAACAACAAAAGAAAAAACGATTACAACAACAACAACAACAATACCATACAAATACAAATACCATATAAAGCAAGCACAGCTCCAATTACATAATTATAAGGACCTTATTCAAGCATCCGCAATGGCCCAAATAATTCGAAGATTCCGGACGCTTATCTGGAGTTTTATTAATTAAAATAAACAAACACGAACCAAAAACAAAAAAAAAAAGCAATTTCGAAAACAGCAAAGAGGGAACCCAAATATGGCCCATAAATAAACAAAATCAAAGTTCCTCTTCCCCACTCAATTAACCGCGGCTAATATTTGCGCCTTTTTTAATCCCGATTACTATTTTTCTTTTTCCTCGTGGTGGTCTCGGAAAATTGGTATCCGCTGACGTGTCCGCGCAACGTCGCCAGAGCGTGCCACGCGTCCACTCGCGGGACATCGTTGCGTACGCACGCACGCTTTCGTGCGCCGACGCCACTGCTTTTGGTCGTCGTATTCGTAGTGCCGGTGCTGACGTGGAAAATAAAGTGGCATCAATCATGACGGTGAGATTAAGGTTTTGGAGAAATCCGTGGGGCTAAGGTTCTCTCGAAATCCAAGGGAACCGGCAACTGTGCTTATCCCCACGCCTGTGCTTTTTTCCTTTTGTTTTGGCCTCTGTTTTTTTTTGGTTTTTGATTTTTCGTCCTTCTTTCTTACTTCTCCGTCAACACGGCGCTTTTGTTCGTGTTTGGCTTGTTTTTCGCGTGGCGGCGATTCGGAAAAAACAAAAAAAAAAAGTGAAAATTTCCATTTCATGAATGAGTGAACGAGTGAATGAATGTCTTCTGTTTTTGGTTCATTGATTGATTGGTTTTCAAACTGTAGTTGATCTCGTCCACGCCTTACTGTTTACTGGCCCTATCGGATTATTGATTGGGCTTTTTCTATTTTTGTTTTTTTAAAAGCTTCCGGAATTGAATTACCGTGGTTTGATGGATCGAAGATAATTCCCGAGCACAATGACCTACTCATGAGCGCATACCTTACGTATCTGCATGGCGAAAAACGAAAGTCTCAAGTTTGAATACTTTTAGTTAAGGTGAGCTTAAATTTAATAAGGTTTTATATTTGAAAACTCTGAGTCGTAGCCTAGATTCTAGAGGGTCAATGGTGAGTTATAAAGTTTTAATTGAACCCTTGTGATTAAGGTTTTATATTTAAAATAAGTTTAAACCTTCGCTCATATAGTTAAGGGGTATGGGAACTAAATGTTTGTATGAATTTTTAAAACATGTATCCAACATGAAACTTTTTTTATAATTTAAGCAAAACATAATGTTACATGGTTTAATCAACTAAGAAATTCTCATTAACATGATTAAGGTATTTAACCTACATTTTACAAGTCAAAGGTTTGATCATAATGAGTTATGCCAAAATATACAACATTATGAAATAAAGATATATTGATAGTTTTTAACAAGTTCCAATAAGGTCTTATCTTAGTGGTAAGAGTCTTCATCTAGAAAAACCAAGTCACAGGTTCAATTTTCGTGAGTTACACTAAGCTATGTACCAAACATTCCATAAAAGAAATTCTGAAACTAGCTTAGATTTAAAGGGTCTTAGTGGATGTAAAAAAAAAATTGTTCTAGTTTGGTGTTAGGGGGAAGTGGAAGGTGGGGACGAAGTGGGGTCAAGCAGGGTTGTGGAGGAGTGGATGGGTTGGATGTGGAGGTGGGGAGAGTGTTGGACCTCAAAAATAATATTGATAATAAGCAAAGGAAAAAAAAACATTTAAAGTACATCATAAACTTAACATTGAGTGGGGAATACCAAAAACAACATGGAAAAGAAAATTTTTCCAATTGCAGGTTTGTCTCCAAGTGTACAAACTTATAGTTAATTTTTTTGAAAAATCAAAGAAAAGAAAATTAATTGTTAGTTGGGATGATGACTTCTACCCCTACAACATTTACATCACTTTCAACATCTATGCTTGAACTTAAAATAGCAAAAGGATATGATATAGCAATAGAGGGTTGTGACAACATATTGGTATATGAAACAATACAAGAAATTGGTGGCACATAATTTGCATTACCATTACTTCATTGCTTACGATTAACCTTGCATTAATAATTATCAGCTATAGCCTACTTCTCTGAACATTAGTTTTGATCTTTGAGTTAACATTAGTTTTATCATCTAAGGGTAGATTTACCTCATGAGCTATTTGTTTAGAATGAATCTATTTTATTTGATCTCTTTATTATCATTTGATTATTCTTATCATTAACATTCACTTGATTTTTCATATCTTTAACTTCAATTTTTTTTCTATCATCAAATTCAACACATTTTTTTCCTTAGCAACTTTTTTCTTGAGTAGAAAAGAACAAACATTAAATAAATGCCCTTAACGATGATAAAGGTTGTAAGAATTACAAATATTATAATATGTAATTAGTTGCATATAAGTCTTCTTGCCTGCTTATAATACCAACTTATTTCTATAGTTAAGAAGATTGATTTCAACGAAAAAAAAAAAAAGCATCCATAAAAACCAAATCTTATAGAAGTACATTCCATATGCTTGGTAGAACCAAGAAGACTAACAATTTCCTACTCAACTTTTTAAAAAGTCAATGGAAGATTAAATGGCTCGACAAAATATAAAACTTTAGAATATTCTTCAAATTAGGTACCAAAATCTAAAGTTGACTTACAAATGATTAACAATGCATACTTATGTATAAATGATCCATATATAGAGTGTGTTGTACCATCAAAGCACTACCTAGCTCAATCAGTAGATAAAAAATAAGAATAACACTAAGCATGAAGTAGTTGAATATCATACTTTTATCTCACATTATTTAACTATGAAGCAAAACTTCAATTATGAGGTAGAGAATCAAAATGTTGAATGAACACATATTGTGATATGAGATCAACAAGTGACTCATATACATAATCAACAAAAACAAAATTAGGTGTCTTAATTGCATCAACATCACTAAAAGAAGGCATCACAAAGTTTTGCTCACTAGCTTGTAAATTTGCATTATGAAAATTAATAGAAATTGTTGCATCAATAGAAGAAGTAGAAAGTTCAATATTAGCTGACAAAGTTAGAAGTAATTTAGAATCCCTCACAAGAAAATTCTAAAGAAATTAGATCCACTAGAGAAATTTTGAAGGGAAAAAATAAAATAAACATATTTGTTGAAGAAAAATCAATTCTGTTTAGAGAAACATCTCCTTCCTAATTCTCAAAATTCGACCATAATTACATCAAATCCAAGAAGGGATGTTAGAAACAAAACTAGATGAGTATATGTATTCCAAAACAATAATAAGATGTTAACCTAGTGGTAAAACTCTTGATTTGAAAGCTCAATTCATGGGTTTGATTTTGGTGGGCAATGCTAAGTTATAAAGTTCAACTAAGATCATAGATCTTAGGGTGTACATATATTAAAATTATTTTAGAGTTCCAACACCCTATATATACTCCAAAATGTATTGCGAACATGAAGATTTCATAGAACTTATGAAGAACATAATGCTATGTCAAAGGAAATTTTTAATATTGTTATTCTTTTTTTTTTTTTTGGTTCAACACCCTCCTCCCCTCAAAAGTACCATACCTTATCATCAATAATGAGTGACTCATGTGTTTATCTCATTATCTTGTTGGGCAAGAGGTTGTTAGTTCAAGTTACACTTGAGGCATCATTATATTCCTCTATAGGATCATCATGTACAAGCTTAATGCTCATCCTACCAAAGTAGGTTCCTAGGAGGGTTGGTGGATGAACAAAAGCTTAACCTCTTTTGAGTGGTTGCGAACCCAAGTCTTGTCATATTGGCTATTTGTTGTAGGGTGTACTTATAGTACTTATTTTAGGTTCTAAAACCCTCCAAATTAGCATACCTATCAAAATTAAACTATGGGATGTAGAGGGAGGCTACAAGGAAGAAAGAGAAAAGGGAGGAGGGAGATGGTTATATATGTATGAAACTCCAAAAGAGGTATGTTGGTGAGTGTTGAAAAACCCAAAACTACATGACTATATGTATCTCCAAGAGATATAGTTAACACAAAGAGTTTGTAGAACTTTATAACTTAAAGTTATCCAGTAGAATTGAACATATAACTTGAAGTTTCTAAATCAAGAGTTTGAATTAAACTTATAACTTATAAACCCCAAGTTACATACTCTAATTAAACAATAATTCAATGATAAGAATGATCAAATGCCAATAAAGAATCCAAAAAAGATAAAGGCTCCTAATTATATGTTTACTAGTACTAGAGAAAGTATTAAGTAGCTTAGACAAATAACTTCTAAGACAAATTTTTCCTTGTCCAATAACAATATTATTAACTTAAAGATTAAAACTAGTGTCAACAAGAAGGTTATATTTGATGGTAAAGATTCTCAACATAAGATCAATAACACATGATGAGATAAAGAACTTCCACAAGTGGTTCTACGTTCTTACTTTGATACAAATATTGGTATTGATGAGGACATCACACAACCCATGTAATTTCCTCAATAAACTATGATTTTGCATGTCCTCTTTATAGTTTAGGTGTGTTTTGCATTTTCATGTTGTTTTAAATTTTCCAAGGGACAATAGAACATAATTAGAGATGTATTTAACTTAGTAGGACTTTTGAGAAGAAGTCTAGAGTTGGGCAATTCTATCTAGAAAGAAATCTCCATGCAATCCAAGACATCTCTTACATAGGATAGATGTCACTTGGGGAACATATATGTCTATTGTGTTATATCACAACTTGAGAGATATGTCTCACACTATAGCAAGATGTCTCCTCCAAGATGTCTCACATAGCAACAAGACATCTCCTCTAAGTTTTTCAGCTCTCAAGTGGGACATCTCCCATACATCCAAGACATCTCCATGTTTAAGATAACAATTATAAATTTGTATTTTAAGCATCAAAAGATGGGGAAAATGATATAAATAAGCATTAGAGCCTTTTATTTAGAAGAGGAAAGTTTTGGAGAGAATAAAGAGAGAGTGTGTGTGGTGTAAGTAAAATTGAGCTTCCATGTTGTAAGGTTGTATAACCATTGTGAGTGAATTTGAATGTGTTTTATGAGTATGTTGTATGGGATTCTCTTAAACTCTTACCTATCCTAGACATTAGCTTCCAACATTTTTAATTTTTTTTCCAATTGTCTAGTAAGAATAAAGAACTGTTTCTTCCTTGTTTCTTAATTAAATTTACAAGTTTGAAGGTTGAAATTGCACTTTGGAATTATTGTAGCTTGGTCCTTACCAAATTTGGTATCAAAGTAAAGTATTGAAGACAACTAACTTAAAGTGAGGAATCCTCTACATTAATTCATAAGAGTTCACCCATATCCAAGTTTATTTTGCTTTGTAATTTAGTATAATTTTGTTGATGTTATTTTTCATGCTCAACCAAGGTTTAATTAGCCTTCTTTTGGTCATTTTGAATGACAAATTAATTTGGGTATTGAGAATTTTTTATTGTTTAGAATACCCATTAGCCTTGTTAAGTTAGGAATTATGTGAATTATGTGAATCCTATTTTGGATTTTCATTTCTCTTGTTACATCCATTTGAATACTCAAATTTTGGTTGTGGGTACTCTTAATTCCTTGGCAATTTCTCATGGGTATTTATGAAAATTTTCTTTTAGTTTTATTTAATCATGCCACCTAAGAAGAAATTAATTGAGGGCTTAGCTAAGGACATGCAAGACTTGAAGGATGCATTCAAGATTCTTGTGAACAAAATGGAAAAGCTTGAAGAAAAGAAAGATTAGCCTTCAACATCAAAAACATTTAGGCAAGATGTTAACTTGGAATTTTCTTCACCAAGGGATTCTTCAACAGGGCAACCATCCATGCCAAACCTTGAAGATGATATTTCTTTTTGGGGTAAAAACATTGGGGAAGATGAGGATTATGAAGGAAACCCTCATTCTCCAATTGCTAAGTCAAGATATCATAGGTCTAGATTTTCAAGAGGGAGGAATAATGAATATATATCCAAGACTCAGAGAAGCTCCAAGGAGGAAATGGAGATCACTCTTATGAAGGCTTTTAAGCATGCCTCTAGAATGCCTCATGTGGAAGGGAAGATTTTTCATGGGATGAAGGGCATTGATTCTTTTTTTTCTTAGCTAAAGTACTCTAAACTTGAAGATGCCGAAAACCATCAAAAGGTATCATATGTGAAACCAATCTTGAGGCTATGGTACATATTTCGTGGGAGAAAAAGAGCCATGCTTACCTATTAAGTAATAGAACTTCTATTAAAGATTGGTCTTAGATGCAATTCATGCTCAAGAAAAAAATTGAGAAGTCCCATCCTAGACAAGAGGCAATCAAAACATTGAAATATCTATGGTAAGGTGATAAGAGTGTTAAAGACTTCTACATAAATTTTTGCAAAGTCTTTGAGCAAGCAAAAGTTCATTAGGATGAGTATGAGGAAGCATCCAATTTCCAAAGAGAATTAAAGAGGAAATACCAACAAGAGCTAACATTTTATGAGCTCAAACATTGATATACCCTTTTCTTGATGGTTAAAGATTGTTCTATTTCCTTAACTAATTCTCCAACTAATACATCAACTGATCATTAACTAATACATTGACTGATAATCAACTACATCAATTGAATAACTATATAATCTATTTTTATAATTATATTATCTAATTTTAGTAATATTTAACGACATCATATAATTTTAGTAATATGTAACTATATTATCTAGTTTGTAATGGCCTCTCTACCTCCCTTAAGAACACTAACTCTGGCAGTGTAATTAATGACATGCCATAGTGAGCTTAAGACTATCTATAAGGGTTATGTACTAAATCTTAAAATCCAAAAGGTTAAATTTATAATATCATTGAATTTTAGGGTGCTCAAATGATCAATCAAACCTCACCATTGAGTTCAAAAGGGTGAAAAATGTTAGAAATGGCTATTCATATGTTGAAAATGGACATCGTATGCTTGAGTGATGCCAAAATTAAACTTTTGAGGATCTCGAGGTGCTATATTGGGCAAGGAGTAAAACCTAATCTTTGGGGTTCCTTGGGATGGATCTTGAGTTTGGAAGGTTGAAATCTATAGAAAATGACTCTTCGTTCACTGAAAAAGGTTTCCAAAATCAAAGGTTATGGCTTCTAGAATTTAAGTATTTGGTGTGAAAAACAAGACTTCTTGAGAGGTCACCCATCCCAGTTCTACTCCAGAGCTTATCTATGTTGCTACTAGCACACCAAAATTTTAATTTTGGAAACTATTTTCGCAAGTTCTTAATTTAAACTAACAATTTAATGACGAAAATTTGAATTTTTTGTTAATTGATGGGAATTTCAAATTTTTCTATCAGTTGACGAACAATTGAAAATTTTCTATCATATAATGGAGAATTTACCATTTTGTTGTGAATGGCAACAAAGGCCATGGTGAAGCACTGATATTGACCTTCGTAGTTGTTGGCCATGTCTAGAGGTGGCAACGGTGATGGTGCAGGGTCAATGAAGATAGTGCAGGGTGGTGTGGCCATTCTTTTATTATTTATTATTTACTATTTATTTTTAGGCCTTTTTAGGGCCTGCATAGCTCATTTTTAGGGTCTGCGCGGCCCTCATATGGGCCCACAAGGCCCTTAATTGGGCTTGTGCATGGAAAGGCGGTTATTGGTGGTGTCCAAAGAGGTGATTATTAGCTATGCTAGAGGTGGTGATTATTAGTAACGCTAGAGGTAGTTATTGGTGGTGTTGAAGGTGGCTATCGGTAGTGCTGGAGGTGATTATTGGTGATGCTAAAGGTGGTTATAGGTGATGCTAAAGGCGGTTATCAGCGATGTTGAAGGCGGTTATTGATGGTGTGCATGGTAGGTAATAGGCAAGCATGGCATGGTGTGGTAGTCGGTAGGTGCAACATGGCATGGCACGGCAATAGTGGGCAAAAAAGCTCTACGATGGTGCATGACAGTGCCCATGGCTAGACAACTAAAGATGCTACTAGACATTGACACCACACCAACGTTGCCCACATTGGTAGTCATCAAATTAAGGTCATCATGGATGATTGGTGGCAATGGTGTGGCGATGAAGGTGGAGAAAAAGTACATGCAAAAGAAAAGCCAACTGAGGTGGAAGGTCAACATGTGCAGGGGTTTTAGGCAGCCTACATGTAGAAGCTGGATCACGTGGGTGTTGACAATGTGCTAGGTAATGACGATGCATAGGGTAAAGACACAACATTGGTGTACAATGGTGAGGCTTTTTAAGGTGAGGAGCATGACCAAGGCATAGTAAGGAGTGTGGCTACTACTTGCACAAGGCAGATTAGTGGTGGTAGCAGTAGGTGTCACGGGACTGGCCGTTCATCTATGCCATGCTTATGGAGCTACTGGCTCTGGCCATAGTGGCCACTAGCCCCAAGGATTGGGGCCACGACACAGAGGTAGTAGACAAAAGGGGTTTTGCATAGGGAGAAGACATGTGGGAATGACAATAGTAGGCCACATGTAGCCAAGAGTAGTAGTCCTAGGAGTGAACTCAGCTATGCAACAATAATGCGACAAAGGATTTGTGTCGCATGGGGCAGTTAGGTGCCGTGTGGCGTAACACGACAACAACGGGTGTAGGAGCAGTGACAAATGGTGGAACGCAAGTGCAGCAAGCTGTAGTGGCAAATGGTGGAACACAGGTGCAGCAAGCTATGGTGGAAAATGGTGGAACATAGGTGCATCGGTTGAAGGCGTAAGCAGACGATGGGGAGGAAGGAAATGCATGGCATTTTGGCTACCTTTTTCTGTCATGACTTGGTTGAAGGCTTGGCCATGGTTAGCAACGGCCTAGCTGTGGCTGCTATTTTGGTCGATCATGAAAATTTTTTTTAAGTGTTATAAAAATTGTTGGGGCTTGGGTTTGAACCTAACACCTCCAACCTCCCCATTTTTTAAATAAATAAATATATTATATTTTTTGTAAAAAAAAGAAATTTTTGTTGGGGCTCAAGTTTGAACCTGAGACCTCCTGCCCTACTTCTTTATTTTTATTATTTTATTATTTTTATTTATTATTTATATTTTTAAAATTTTTTCCATGATATATATATTGCCTTTTCTAATATATATATATATTTATAAAACTAAAGAGGATTAAAATATATATATACATATTTTTTATTGTTATTTTTATTCTACCTTGCCTTAGTAGTTGACATGGTGGTTTGACCAATGACAAGGTAAAGGTAGTATGGGTAAATAGTAATTCTAAGTTGATTTTCGATCCTAAAATTTTAACCTCTTTTTTTTAATAAATTAATAATTTTAATAATTTAATATTATTTTAATTCATGTATAACAAGAAATTTTAAACATTAATATCTCCCAAATCGTAAGTTCGATCAAGATGAAAATTGTACTGTTGGAATTGCCTCGACAAGTACTACGAGTTGGATATAGTTTTAGGGTTCAAAAATGAAGTTGAGTTTTCAGGAGTTAAAAGGATCAACTAGCCTATTTTGTTGAATTGACATTTCTAGGCTGACATATGGTAACTTGAAATCTTGTAGATTACTTGGATAGTGAATTTCAACAAAATAAGATCAATTCAGGTCATGGTTACTAACTTGCTTGAAAGAAATTTAATAATGATCTTAATTAATTAATAATTATAGTATTAGGATGGGTAAGAGTTACTTGGACTAATGTATCATTATCTTACCAACATCTCTTGTAATTGATGAATTTTGATGAGGTGTGATCAAATCTTCATTTGTTAATGATATCCATGAAAGAAATTTTGTTGGTTGCTAGGATCTACATGTTGTGAAGTCAATGGAAAGGTATCTTCTGACTTGCATCACAAATATATGGTACATATGGTGATGATCAATGGCTTTCCATATGTTGTGGCTTCAAGGTTCATTATCAAGTTCATGTTGTAGTCAGCCAATGGTTTTGAATGGCCCTTGGGTTATGGTTTGCTTTGATATCAATTGTGACATCCCATCCCTAGATGTCATGGCAAACATCAAATATACGATATATTAGACATTATGCGTACAAAGAAAATATACCAAATGTGAAATATAAGTGATACTTGACATTATGTATAAAGGAAATAATAGGAAAAATCTAAAAAAAGAAAGAAAAGAATGCTTTATTGATATGGAATAGTGATGAGCGGCGAGGTATCCCTACACTCAACCATATGAATATGAGTGTGTAAATGTGATCTGGTCAAACTCCACAGATGGACTAGTTGTGGCACCTAGATAATTATACATTGATTGCAGTTTTCTATCTTCCCACCTAGACTCGTAGTAGCTTTGTCATGTATGGTTTAGTCCAGAGTGAGGCATATGATGTTGTCCTAACTCTATGTTACTCTTGATAATAGAAAAGATAAATTGATTAAATTAATAATAAGAGTAAAACCTAAATTAGCTTATGGTGATGGTATCTGTCCTTAACCATTCGTACACATCTTGGACTTCGTGGGATTACTATTGGGTATGCCAGGTATTCGCACTTAACGCTTGTGATTAAGGCATACACATTCTGCTTAATGACAAGAAAAGTAAATAACAATAAATTGGACTATAATTAAAGGAAATATTAAATAATTAAAATAATGAAATTAATCTAAGTGAATGCTACAATGATGAAAGTAATCTTGATCTTTATTGCCAGTCATACACATCTCCAAGTATGTCACACTTGAACAAAGGTTTCGTACTTTACAAACATCACACTACAAGCATGCACTGAGAATAACTAAAAGCTAAACTACCAAAAGAAAAGAACTTCTAACTCTCTAATGATCTAATTCCCCCCTCGCTCTATGCATGAGTTCTATATTTATAGGCTAACATAGGAATCATGATATTGTGTATACGATATCGTATCCAAGTCACGATATCGCATACCCGATATCAAAGCCCAACAAACCATGATTTATCATGCCCCCACAACTGAATAAAAACTCATCCTTGAGTTAATACAATAAGAAATGAGTCTCATAAAAAACATTATGAAGGTATGGGATTAATGACTACTATTGACTCACCATGCTGTAGTATGGGAACACAAAATTTGGACACAAAATACAACATTTTGGAACTCATGTGGTTCTCGAAGGTGGTGGCTCCTCCATCAGTGCTTTCCCTTTGTCTAACCTTGCAGGCTTCTGAGATTGTTGATGGGTGAGAAGCACCTATAGTTTTTCTTCTTCTATTCAAGGGTCATGCATAGTCCATGCTGATGTTCCAATGTTTGATGGAGCTAGCACCTCCCACAGACATGACAACTATGAAAACATTTGGTTTGCTTTAACATACCACGTAGCAAATTGTTGTCGTTCCTCCTCATAAGCTTTGGCTTTGTCTCGTAATTCCTGATAATATGTTAGCTGTCAAGCCAAGTTTGCTACTACATCTTTTTGGTCATGGTAGCTTGCCTTGACCACTTCTAATTTTTGCAATGTCTTCTTATGTTTTGCAAACTCTATCTCATACTTAGCATAAGTGGAAGCTACCTACTTCTTGAGCTTATTTCTTAGGTGCCCTACTATTAACATGGCCAAGTTGGAATATCATAAATTTGCCAACTCCATGTACTTTGTTAAGTCCTAAATATGTAGGTCTTGACTTTTTAATACTTCTTAGTGGACGAAGGCATAAGTATCCAGTATGGCTCACCAGTTAGTGTGTTGAGCACTAAAAGAATTAATGTGGGCCTTAGCCATATGAATCTCCTTTTCAATGATTTCCTTGTACGTTCCCACCTGGTCATAGAAGTGTTTTTTTAACTTCTCGTGCTTCTTGGTCTCATTTTTCCATGCACTTATTTATATGGTCATCTTTTGTTGGATGGTGCAGACCTCCTCCATGGAGAGGGTTCTATTCTCCTTGGCCAAGCAATTCATGTCTTGGTTGACTTGAACTAATTATTCTTACATTTGTTGGAAACTTTCTTTGAGAATGTTCTTCTATTTCTCAATTATTATCAACTAAAAATTTTCAGCAGCAAGTAGTTTATTCTCCTCTTGTAAGGCTTTGAGAGCTTTGGCATGTGCATACATCTGAGCTTGTGCATTTGAACCATCCCAATCAGCCTGTTCTTTTTTTTTCAACCTTTTTATTTTCTTTCAATAATTTATTTAGTTGCTCGATTCTGAAAACATCTAATTGGTTAGCTATGATAAATTGGAAAGGATCCCTTTGTTCAGCTTATAAGGTGACAAGCTTTTCTTGCAATCTTTGCAACTCTACTTCCGCGTACTTGGCCCTAACTTTAGCCATGACCAATTTTCCTTTGGTGGGAATGAGGTTTGATTATGCTACTATGACATCTTGGGGGATGTCAAATAATGACGTCATAACTTTTCCTATTTGCAGCAAGCGATCCAAAGCATCCTCATGTTCCATAAGAGTCATTGAGGGACTGGCCAAAACTTGAGCATCACGTGCTCTTGTGAAATCTACCAATGGTAGAATAGGGACATTAAATGATTCTTTGATGTGATCGACAACCACCTCTGCTACACTTGCCATATCTTGGTGCTGCATGACCACTACTATGGCACCTTCATCAATTTCTAATTGCACTTGAAATGATGCATCATTTCCAGAGATCTGTTGTGACCAGTATGATCCCCCTCCTCCTAATTGAATTGAGACTTCACCCCTTGCAGGATCAATTGATATGGTTAGCTATATAGCATCATCAATCACCTTGAAGAGATTGGCCTCATCTCTACTCCCCCAATTGATCGTCTCAGCGAGAGCCCTAAGATGGCTCATCGACGGTCGGTAATTTTGCAATAGTGGTGGCGATTGCTAGTTTTGCTAGCCTATAGGCTAAGTGCTAGGCCTTGTTTCTTATTTTTGGCTAGGCCTTGTGTCTGGAAGTTGGATAGGCCTTGCCATTTGAGGTTTAGTAGGCCTAACCATCTATTCTTGTTTAAGCTCCAACGTCTCACCAACATTTTTTCTTGGTGTTGGTGCTTGAGTAATTCAACATATGAAGCATTTTGAGCTTTTCTGAGGATGTCATTGGTGTACCCTAGAATTCCAGCACAGCTTCCTAATTAGATATAGAAAGGGCATTGTGAACTTTCCTATCTTTTGTTCTTCGAGCTGCCTTAATAGTTTTGTTAAATATAAATGAGGAAAATTGGCATCAACCTTGCCTATCAAAATTGCACTTTCTCTTGCCACATAAGTAGAAATTTTATATAAACCCTTTGTTGGGAAAATATGATAGGTGCCAATTTTAAAGTAAATCCTCTATTCAAGGGTTAATTCTCCATATGTCTTATGTTGTTTGCCATACGTCCTTTTTAACCATACTTTCCTTGCATCTGCATCAAAGCGAGTGGACAAATGAGCAACTTTGGGCCCTCTATTTGAAAGATTTAAAACTTTCGAAATGGCCTTTATGGAGAAATCTAGTGAAATTCCACCAATATCAATGGTGCTACCCTCTTCTTTATTGTGCCAAAATTGATATGTTTCACCCAAATACCACTCTCCACTCTCTGAGAGGATAGGCCATAGTGGAGATCCCTTAAGTAGATTCCTGACTAGTTTAGGGGCAAATTTGGTAAAAGGCCCAAAATTAAGTTCCACAATCACGACAGAGGATGTGGACTTTTTCTGAATGGCTTGAATACATTCTAGGGATAACATGAGGTGTTGTCCTTGTTTTGGTGCCTTGACCTCTCCACCTTCTGCTTGGCCAAATTGTGTAGTAATAGGAGTTTCTTAATGAATGCTGAATGATTATGCCTCCTACTCTGCATGAGGTCCTTGGCCTCTGCCTCCTATCAAGCATTTAGTTGCACCTTGAGAAGATCCTCCCTACTGTCCTCTTTTAGGGGCCATCTGTAATCACACAAGGATCGATTGTTAATCAGGTTATTTAAAGAAATTTGATTATCTTATACCTTACTCATTACCTTTAATAAATGTTTAATTCTTTGCTTAGTGTGATTCTAGAGTTAAAATTTTTTTAAGGAACTTGCCCTAAAAGTTTAATGTTAGACATGATCTATTTAGTTGACTCATATAATAACTTAGATGACATGGGTGAAGGGAGAAAATTAGTTTGACATGAATTTTTGATAGTGCTTACCCCTATGATAAAAAATTATGCACAAGTTCTATAGTACCCCTCCCCCACAACAAAGTTGAACACTCTAGGTTTAATTAGGTTCAATCGAAAAAGAAATTGGAGTGTCGAAGAGCAAAATATTGGAAGTTGAAGTTAGACTTGCAAAGCTCTGGAAATCATGGAAGAAAATTTGAATAACTTCCCTTGTGTCAACTATTGAAAATGACATGTGTAGTGCATAGGGGTCCCTTATATATACTTTTTATGTATGCGATATCACGTTAGACCCAATATCGGGTAGCTAATATCGCGTTCCAACCAAGATAGGGCGCTTAGTAGAATTGATGATTGTTCAAGTTTTTAGGGCCAAAATTGAAGGATTTGATGTAGATTCGAAAGGTCTGGGGTAATGGAAAGTGGGAATTGAGGCACCGAAAGTGTAATGAAGTGGAGTCATAGAATGAAGTTCTTTGAAAAGGATGAGAAAAAGGGACATGTAATGGTCCTAAGGAATGTTCAATTAAAATGATGACAAAGGAAAGAATAGATTTGGCAATGGAGTATTCAGAGGGTATAAAATGATGTGGTGATGTTCAACAAGTACAAATTACAAAAGTCACGCAAGTGGGTACTCCCCAAAGTAGGTTCCAACCTAGAATTCCCTTGTGTAACCACACCTTAAAATGTCTGTAGGCATTAGAAGGGTCAAATGCAACCTACACTTGTGCAACAAAACACACACATGTTAAGTACCACCACTATGAGGTACGAATTCTATGCCACATAAGACACAAGTTAGAAGTACTAGGACCATGAGACGAGACGAATTGTAGCAAGAATTGCAAAGATCAGGACGTGAGGTAACTTACCCTAGGCACAATGAATCCTATGTCTTGTTTGTGATTAAGGTACCATTAGCCTTTTGATCCAAGATCAAAACTAAGTCCATACCTCTGATCAGTGACATTGCATTGTTTCATCCCAATGATAGACAACCATAAGAGCATCATGATAGCAAGGTGTATGATCACTTAGCATTTTGCACAAAGGAGAAGTGATTTGAATTTTTTTTCAGCATGTTTTTCTTGTGCTTTTCTTTTTTGCTTCACTTTCTTTTCTTCTTTTCTTTTTCTTCTTCTGGCTACTTTTACACTTGGTCTTTCCCAAAGGTGATCCGAAGAAGTTGCCAACCTTCAAGCATGGGTGCATGTATTTCTAGTGGGACCCCCTAAAACAACATTGAGATCCTTTATTGAGTGTCTTTATTACAACTCTTACTTCCATTGTTCGTTAGATCTACAAGGATCTTAGTACAACTAGGCTAGAAGATAGCACATATAGATGTCACCAAAGAGAATCTACAAGTCCCCTTGATGTCACACCCTTGCCATTCTCTCTTAGTCCATCACTCTTCACTCTGGGCATAATGAGTACAAAGTTACTTTAATTTTTGATGATAACAAGAATATCATCATACCTAGAGCAAGAATCTCTTATTAATAGACTGGGTGGGTGGATGTTGTGGGTTCACTGTCCAAATAATTAGTCACTTGTGACTCGATAACATAGAACAATACCTTAACCAACTGGTTACATGAGTATTTTATTCATAGACGAGATTACCCATAAAAAGATAAAATGACAAATTGGAAAACAAGAAATTAGAAAACAAAAAAAAATAAAAAAAATTATAAGACTAAAGAAAAGGAAAAAAATTTACTAATTTTGCTTATTAGAATGGGGGGTATCCCCCATGACTAAACCTTTGATCATGTAGAGGATTAATAAATGGAAAGTTAGGATCCATGCATGTTGGAAATATTGGGGTCCGATCATATTCGAACCATTGAGTTTCTTTTGGTGTAGTGGTAGGAACGTACCCAAATTGGGGTTCACATACTTGATTAAAGTAGGCATAGTTGGGTAGATTATAAGATGTGGTCATGTGATAAGAAGTTGACCCACTATGGAACTTGTGACCATAAGACGGTATGCAAGGATCAATATGTCTCCTCATATTGTTATATTCATTGGGCTGCATGATTGTTGGAGTATTAATTGGTGGCCTGGATAAGGTAACAGGAGGTAAGGTAACAGGAGGTGTTAAGTTTGAAGAGAAATGTGCATCACTATGTTGGGCTTGTGTTGAGTTGGAGGATGTAATGGTTTCAAAATCGTGCTCTCTTTCTACGGCCATGCCTAAAGAAAGGATGCTTCCAACATTATGGAGGACTCCCACTGCTATTAATAGTAGTAGAATAAGTAATGTTCATTGGTTGGTGCTATGGTGCAAAACCTTCCAGTACAACTGGTGGCGATGTAGAATGAGATGAAGGATGAGAATATTAAGAGTAAAAAGGAGTGTAAGGAACATGAGGTGATGATCTCGCAAGAGAGGACATGGGTTGATGATACTCGGGAGAGTGATAACAATGAGGTGAAGTAAAGGATGTTGATTTAGTTGGAGAAATAGGGTGTTGAAAATAATAAGCACTTGGTTTTGGGTGATACGAAGGGTGTGGCCAGTTTGGCGATGGCCTCTCCCATGACTGGGGGTTTTGCCACTACAGTTGAGCATAGTACTGAGGCCGATAAGAATTTGTCCATGGATAGTACAATGAGTTGTCGAATTGCCCATAAAGTTGTGGGATAGGGATCTACAAAATTTGGATATAACATTCTTCCCCAATGCTCATGTAGATGTGACAAGATTGGGCATTGGCCTTTTAGGTGATCGTAAAGGCAAACATCACATTGATACCTATGACTTGCAGTTGAGCCCCTATCCTTATTTTCTTCAACCCTTCTTTTCAATTGTCAAATGGTGTTTTGTCCTGTTTCTAGGTTTGGTATCCTCTATTTGTTTTGGTTGTCAAAGTTATCTTGCATGGGTCTCCCTCTAATAATCTCTACATATTCTCCACATTTTTTCATGTACCCACTTTATCATCTTGTTGATCTTTGCCTTGATTTCATCTAGCAATTTTAGTATTGGCAAAGGTAGGGATGGTTTCACCTCCTTGAGGTGAGTTGATTTCTCATCTTCATAATTATGGACCTCTGTTATTTCAAGAGTTTGATCTTGTTGAGATTTTTTAACATTCTCCCTGTTGGCTTCACCTTCTTCTTTTGCTACCTACTTAATAAGCTCTTGGAATTAATAGGTTTGTAGTTCATATAGTTGACCTGGGGCATACACTCCTAGGGTCTCACTTGTTTTATTATGGAGCCCATCCATGATGTGATACATTAGCCTTTCCTTGGAGAACCCATGGCCTAGACATTTGTTTAACAAAGAGTAATATCTTTCTAAGGCCATGTCCAAGGGTTCATGTTGCCCTTGTTCCCATTCTTGGATTTGTCTCCTCAAGGTTGAAACTCTTGCATAGGTTTGATATCTTTCATTGAAGAGGTTTATCATTGTAAGCCAATGGTGAATTGAATTCAATTTTAAAGACTTATACCGCACTTTAGCTTGACCAACAAGTATCATAGGGAAGAGCTTAAACCTTTGTCACCCATTCTCAATGTTGTTCCATATATAGGCATCATAGAAGGCTTGTAAATGATGTTGCAGATCCAAATCATAGCCTTCTGAGAACTTAGGAATGTTTTTTAAATCAAGCTTGGGTAGATAGCTTTTCTTGCAATGCCTGTAGGATATTTGAATGGCCTCTATTATATGCATTAGGCTCTTAGTGGCTAGTAGGGGTTCATAATCACTAAATAGGTTGTGAGTTCATGAGTTGGGACAATGTTGTCTATGTTCATGTTGGCATTCTTGATTTTTCTTGTGGGTTCAATTTTTATTTCTACGTCGACCCCTTAAGGAATAGTCATTTGTATCACAACCCGATGTTGAAAAAGTAGAGGAAGAGAGGGAACTAGAAGACTCATTATGACTTTTGTAAGTTTCTCAATCATCCCTTGATGTACTCTTACTACCCATTGAGAAGGTCCTAGGCCTTACAGGCATCCTCATTCTAGGGGATGTCCTATCTTCACTAGAGGTGTCTAAGTTGGATGAAAAAAGTCCTTGAGTATCATTGAGATGTCTATGAACATATGAAACTCCTGTATAAGATTGACTACTCCAAACTTCTTCTTCATCATCAATTTTGTTGGTTCTCCAATGAATTACCTTGCTAGATGTTGCATTATCACTACCTTGTGAAAGAGACATTGTCGTGAATTGTGTGTGACTTAATTGAATTTAATTTTTTTGTTTGAAAGATATATCGTTAATACCTTGTTATCGCGATCTTGTATGATATAACTAATCTAGATAACTAGCATCATCCCCGAAAATAGCGCCAATGATGAGCGGCAAGGTACCCCTATGCTCACCCATACAAATATGAGTGTGTACGCACTATCCAGTTGAACTCTGTGGATGGACTAATTGTGGAACTTAGATAGTTATATGTTGATCACAGTTCACTATCTTTCCACCTAGACTAGTAGTAGCTTTGTCATGTATGGTTTAGTCCAGAGTGAGGCATATGATGTTGTCCTAACTCTATGTTACTCTTGATAATAGAAAAGATAAATTAATTAAATTAATAATAAGAGTAAAACCTAAATTAGCCTATGATGATGGTATCCATCCTTAATCATCCATACATGTCTTGGTCATGGGATTATTGCTGGGCATGCCACGTATTTGCACTTAATGCTCATGATTAAGGCGTACACATTCCACTTAATGACATGAAAAGTAAATAATAATAAATCAAATTATAATTAAAGAAAACATTAAATAATTAAATAATTAAAACAATGAAATTAATCTAAGTGAATGCTACAATGATGAAAGTAATCTCGATCATTATTGCCAGTCATGCATGTGTCCAAGTACATCACACTTGAATAAAGGTGCTGTACAATTACAAACATCACACTGTAGGCATGTAGTGAGAATAACTAAAAGTTAAACTACCAAAAGAAAAGAACTTCTAACTCTCTAATGATCTAATCCCCCCGTCGTTGTGCATCTGGGTGTGCTATTTATAAGCAAACATAGGAATCACGATATCGTGTATATGATATCGTATCCAAGCCACGATATTTTGTACCTAATATCAGAGCTCAACAAACCGTGATTCATCAAATAGTGTATTTGGATCATGCTCAAAGAGTGTTACTTGGGGTTTCCTTCCTTTGGCATCTATCTCTTAGAGGCAATCTAGCATTGCCACCATGGTTAGGTCTATAACTCGGCTAGAAGGGATGGCTAGTTCACTTCTTGTCATGCTTCACCCAACTTCCTCCAAAGGCTACCTTAAGAGACACGTTCATTATTACATTGCACCCTTTTGGCTCTTAATCACAACTACCCTTTCAAATCTTATTAAGATGACAATAATACTTGTTGTGAAGAGACACCATCTTCATTAGTCAGCAGCCTAATTTGGGAATGGGGATGTGACATAGGCCCTTCATTAGATTTGAAAAGATCATTTCCAAGAAGTGAGGGAGAGGTATATTTTATCTTTCAAAACTAGTTCCTTTAAAGACAAAGTACATTGTAACATTATTTCAATCAATTGTGTTAATGTCATTTTGGGAAGACCTTACAATTTTGAGAAGAAGGCTTCTTTTAATGGTGCAAGAAATGTTTGGTTAGTATCAAGAAAAGATGGGATACATGAATTAATCCTTATGACTTGGTAGTAGTACAAAGAAAATATCTCGATAAATGATACATTGATCTTGCTAAGTGAGCAAGAATACCTACAAGCATATGAAGAAGCTAGACATGGTTTTGTCGTCATGTCAACAATTGCAACAAGGAAGAGGAGCCTTCACATGAACTTCATCTAGTAGTGCAACTGTTAGCATTGGAATTTATTGATTTTTTCAAGGGAAAATTGGAGGGGCTTCCACAAATGAGGTCCATTCAACATCAAATGGATTTTATGTCTAGAGCTATCATTCCAAATGAGAGAGCTTACCACACAACTCTAAATTAGAGGGAGGAGTTGAACAAGCAAGTGAATTACTCTCTAATGGCTTTATTAAGGAATCCATTTCTCCTTGTGTCATTCTAGCTATAGTTATTCAAAAGAAAGATATAGATGAGATGAGAATGTGCATAGATTCTAAGGTTGTTAATAGGATCACTATTAAGTATAGGTTTCCTATTCCTAGAATGGATGACATTCTTAATGTACTTGCCAATGCTAAATTTTTTTGTAAGGTTGATTTAAAGAGTGATTATTATCAAATTCATGTTAGATTGGGAGATGAGTGAAAAAAAACCTTTAAGACACCAGATGGATTGTATGAATGGTTAGTCATGTCTTTTGAACTAACAAATTCTCTAGCAACATTCATGAACTTATGTATGAAGTTTTGAGAATCTTATTAGGAAATATTGTATTGTTTTCTGTGATGATATTCTTATCTACAGTCCCAATGAGAAGGAACATGTGCAACACTTGAGATTGACGTGCACAAAGTTGCATGAAGAAAAATTAGTAATCAAGGTCAAGAAATGTCATTATATGAAGAAATAAATTATTTACTTCAATTATGTTGTTTTCAAAAACCAAGTCAAAATGAAGCTAAGCAAGATCAAAGTAATTAAGAAATGACCTTCACCAAAATATGTGGGGGAGCTACAATCTTTTCTTAGTTTGACTAGTTTTTATAGAGGGTTTATTAAAAATTTTAGTTTCATTGCATGACATATGCTTGCTTGTTTAAAGAAGAATTCAAATTTTGTATGGGATGAAGAGAAGGAAAATCATTCCAAGCTTTAAAATTAAAAATTTTTAGTGCCCCAATATTGATTTTACCAAAATTTTCCAAGCTTTTTGAGGTGGACGTTGATGCAAGTGGACTTGTATTAGAGGGATGCTATCCTAGGAAGGGAATCCTATTAACTTTTCTTTGAAGAATTGAATAAATTGAGCAAAAAGTATAGTGTCTATGAAAAAGAGTTGTATGCTATACTTTAGGCCATAAAAAAATAGAGATATTGTTTTTTGAAAAGTAAATTTTTGTTGTTGACTAATCACAAGGCACTGTAATTTTTAAATTCACAAAAGAAGTTTAGTGCTAAGCATATGCGATGGGTAGAGAAGCTCCAAGAATTAGTGGAAAAAATAATGTAGTGGTAGATTCTCTTTCAAGAATTCATGTTGTGAATCACTCATGTGCTAAAGTAGAAAGACTTGAGACATTGACTTCTTTGTATTTTCATGATGCTTATTTTAAAGAGGTTTAGAAAGATCTTAATGCTCCATTACTTGGTAGAGTGGATAGGTGAAGAAACTATCATCTACAGCAGGTCATCATCTTCAAACATGGTAAGGTATGTGTACCAAAATATGATTTTAGCTTAAGAATTCTGGATGAAAAGCATAATTGTAATATGGCTAGACACATGGGTAAGACAAAGACCTATGAACTTATGGGTGTGGATCAAGAACTTAGAAGGGGGGTTGAATAAGTTCCCCAATTAAATGTGCACTTTCCACATAAACATACCAAATTTCATGTGGTTCCCCAATGTGGGTATTTCCACACTTAGAGGATAGAATCCATGCACACCTTTGAACTTTGTTTCTTAATAAAATGTGGTTTGAAGGGCATCGCACCCTATACAAGCTCTAAGCTCAACATCAGAGTGTTTCATTGCTAAGAAACCACTCAACCTCATAAGGTCTCAAAAAGCTCAAAACATGATTTCAAGGATCTCACAACCCTTACAAAATTGAGCTACTCTTTGGAGTGTTTTGATGCTACAAAACCACTCAACCCTGTAAGGTCCCAACAAGCTCAATGTGGATGCCTTCTTGCAAGAAGCACATCAATCCATCACGGCTCCAAGAAAAAGAAAAAGATAGAAGAAAAAAATGTAACTAAATTTACAAGTCCTTGTAGTTGAATCTTAATACAACATACAACCAAGAAAATAATGTTACAGTGAAGAACAAGAACAATAGCATAGAATAGACAACTATTGATCTTTTGTGAATAGTGCTTGCATAATTTCCAAGATTTTGGTATCTTCTTATAGCCTTGAATTTTTCAAAAACTCCTTGGAATTTGTGGCTACCAAACAACTAATGTAGATGTCTTCCTCAAAGTTAGGACATCTACCTATGATTGGACTTAATTTAGGAGAGATGTCTCACTAGAAAATAATACATATTCTATGGGATGTCTCTAGGGAGATGTCTACTCTGAGACAGAGATGCCTACTATTTTTAGGTGACCTCTCCTCAACTTTTGGTCTCTATATTTTTAGGCGAAGCTGGCTCTCAGCCAGGCCGAGGTCGAAGCGAAACGAAACTTTGAGGTGATCCACCGAGGGGGCCATGATTTCAAACCGACAGCTTACGACATTATTCCCTTGACCGAACATCAACACGAACTTATCACACAGTTGGTCATGGCCAAGAGCCAGGCTGCAAAGGCTATGGTGGAACCCCAGGATGGGGAGGAAGAAGATGATGAGTTTGCGGCCCAGTTCGAACACTCATTCCACACTCTGAGTCCCCATACTTACGTTAATCCATCATTCCCGCTCAATGGAGAGGCCGCCTCTCTTAACCCAACCATGACCACGTAGATGCACATCCCTATCCTTCCATAGGCCACTGCGCAGCTGTCTGGGCTGCAAGTACAAATACCTCATAATAATGTGGGGGCGGTTTCGTCACCGTGGGTACTTAGCATCCCAGTGGTGGTCCCGGCGACCACCGTGCCCCATTTCATCCCTCAGATACAACCTCACAACATATCCACAATGCGCCAGGTGCAGACCTTATCGCTTCCGCCCCCTCCAACTCAACAGATTACCGCAGCCGTTCAGCCACAAACTTACGTCCAACAGCCTACCGCAAGTCAATGGGCCAACCCGGCGGCGCAACATACCCAGTCTGTGGTGTATGGCGTGCAACCCTCGGTTGCACCTGCAACGCATGTTCCACAGGTGGTCCTGCAGTATCCTCATCCTTATCTCGTGCAGCAGGCGGCAGCTAACCCCTCTTCGCAAACCAGTGGGTGGTGGTCTTCACAGGCTCCCCTGCCTGTTGGGATCCCCGCCCCAACAGCTGCCAGCCAACCTCTTCCTTCGTTTCCATTCCCTGGTGCTGCCCTCCCTATCCAACCTCCTATGCCTTCTGCACAGACACCTCCGTCAACAGGCCTGGACTAGGCCTTCCAGCTTATATAGACTCTCACCAAGGAGGTTCGACGCCTCAAAGCCACCGGTTCTGATGCCATTCAGATCATGCACTTTTACTAGGATGATCCGATTAATCCAGTGGTCCCTATGCTGTCGTTGCCGCCAGGGATGTCCCTACCTCATTTTACCAAGTACAATGNCTCTTCCATCTCAACCTTGGAGGAGCTGCTGACCCAATTTGTGACCCACTTCAAATACAACTTGAAACCGGAAGTCACATTGGATCAGCTCATGGGGGTGAAACAAGACCTGCTCGAGCCCGTCCAAAAGTTCATACAGCGCTGGAATGCTACTTTGAATGAGATCTGCGAGCCGATCACGGACTCACATCTGCTGGCTATATTCAAAGGAGTAGTCAATGACTTTATTAAGTCAAAGCTGTATTACCTTTCCCCCAACTCCCTACACCAGGCCTTCGCTCAAGTTAGAAGCATCCAAGATACTGCGGAGGCCAGCAAAGACCCGGCGTATGTCGCCTATAGGAACGCACACAACAAGAACAAAGACAAAGGTAAAGCAGCGACAACGACAGTAGTTGTGATGACTGAGGGTACGAAGACTAAGAACAAGAAGGCACCCATGGCGCCTCCTGAGACCATGGCTGGTGCCGGCACCAGCCAAGACACAACTACCCCTGAAGGGCTCCCCCAGCCAAAGCTAAACTTTGAGTGTAAGGATCGTTCAAAATACACGGCCTTGCCTGTAAAACATTCCGAACTGTTGAAACAACTGTTAGGGGCAGGGCACATTCAACCTAAGAAGGTGTCTGAGGAAGCTCTGAAGCATCACAGATGTCATTGTGAACTGCTGAAGAATCCTTCTTTAGCCTTACCTAACGAACCACCAGTTTCGAGATCTTTTAGGCTAGACCGTTTCTGTGACTACCACCAGCTGTGTGGTCACGATACGGATTACTGCTGGGCGTTGAAAGACGACATTCAATGTATGGTGGATGATGGTTTACTCAAGTTAGACAGCAGTAACCCGACACGTCCAGAAAATCAAACATTGCACATATATAAGGACCCGTTGAACGCAAACGATGATCCTTATACAATCACTGTGGTAAGTACGGATAGTGAGAAGAGGGAACCACCAAAATAGCCTTTTGTTTTGCGTGTGCCTGCCAGCTCACAAAAGGGACCAACCATTTCATCGGCTGCCAGTGGGGTCTCGAGGCCGCCCTTCATCATACGGGCACCTTCTCGGATACACCCTTAGTCACACAGTGACAGTCAAGCCACGGCCTCGTCCGCGCCCACACCTAGGGTGCCCTTCATTATTAGGGTACCAAAACCACAGGCTGCTCCTCTCACGCAGGGGCAGACCTCCAACCAAAAGAGTCAACCATCATCTCCCAAACGAAAGGGAGAGGACACATCAGTTAACGCAACGAAAGACCATTTTACGCTCGGCTTCCCTAAGTCTAGGCCCCTGGCCTCTGTGCCTTCGCCTGTACCTCAGGGGCAGGATAAAGGTGCAGAAATGCAACCGCCTTCTCCTGGCAGGAAAAAGAACAACCCCCCAACTGACACCACTCCACCTCGGGAGATCCATCTCCTGGGCCGAATGGAAGAGGACAAGGGGGATAAACAACCCAGCTGAGAGAAAGACCTCCTCGACGCATTTACGCAAGTCAAACAGGCTCTCAAGGAAAAGAACACAATGCTGAGCCTTTACGACCTGCTTATGACATCTCGGGAACACCGTGAGGCTATGGTACGCATGCTGATGTCCATATCAGTGGATGGCAGCTTACCAGCGGAAGAGGAAGCGATACATGCTGTCATGTTTCCTTCTGAAGCTGAGCAACCCAGGTCTACCTCGCTGACCTTCCATGATAAGTCTATTAAAGATGATATGGAGAAAGGTCAGGTGACAACTGAACCTATGTTCATCACCATCCGAGTCGGTCAATACCAGATCCGGAGAGTGCACGTAGATGATGGCTCAGCTACCAACGTCATACCCTATTCCATCGTGGATAGGTTGGGTTTGGTCAACCAGATCACTCCCACGATGAAGGCTTGCGTAAAATCGTTCAACGGGGCATGGGTTCAAGTCAAGGGGACAGTGCGTATTGAGTTTGTGGCGGGGGATCAGTTCCCAACAGAGGCCACTTTCTTAGTCGTTGAGGAGATGCCAGGGTTCAACCTGATCTTAGGGAGGTTATGGTTAGCCCAGCTGAGGGCGGTTTTGTCACCGATACACCAGGAGATACACCTGCCCTATGCCGGAGGGGAGGTTGTGATACGCGGTGACGAAATCACCCCCACGACCATCAATAACATTGAAGAAGAACGGGGTTCGAAGATAGAAATGACTGATGATCAGACCCATCTCCAAATCCCTCAACAAACCAACAGCAATGACGATGGTCTAGCTTGGGTCGACCTGCCATTTCTGGATGGCAGCGTAGAGGAGTCAAACCATAAGTCTCCTCGCCCTTATGCAATGCTCAACGTAAAGGCCATTAAGAGATAATTTTGTATTAATGGTTGAATGATGGTCTTTGCGTACGTTACCATGTTTTGGCAAGTTATCGCAGCTTGTACGTAGCCATTTCTTTTGTTTCATACATTTTCACGCTACATTTGCTTTCGAAGTTTACGCTTGTCATTTCTTATGCTATTCGATTTACTGTACTCATACTATTGACGCTTTCTATATCACGCAGTCGGCCCGCAATGGCCTTAAACTAGCTGCGGCCCGCAATGGCCTTAAACTAGCCACGGCCTGCAATGGCCTTAAACTAGTTGCTAGTTTACGCAGTTACCCCATGGCCCACAACAACCTTAAACTAGTTACACAGAATTGTATACCATTATCATTTACGCAATTACGCCATGGCCCGCAATAGCCTTAAACTAGTCGCTAGTTTATGCAGAATCATATGACGGCCCGCGATGGCCTTAAACTAGCCATTACATTCTATCATTATAGCTTAGGCAAAATCCTTAATAATTACGTTCATGCTATGCAGATAAAAGCATAAAAGTCAAAAAAGACAAAATAATTGAGATTTAAAACATCCACTAGGTCTTATAACACGTCTTTTCAGTCATTCATAAAACAGTACTTCACTCCACATCAATAAGATTATGCGTAAACCACAATTACGCATTTCCTCTACTGCCACTGTCACCAGTATCTCTTAAGTCCGGATCCATCCCTAATGGATCGTCCTCCAGTGGGCTGTCGTTTCTGGGAATTATTCTTTCACGAAGAATTTCCTCTTCATGAGGTCCTCGTTTCGGCACTGGCTCCATGGGAGGACGCTCTTCATCGCTGCGTTCTTCCTCTTCCTCTGCTTCTGCTTTTCCCTCTGCATCTGCTGCTTCCTTTGCTGACTCCTCAGCTGGCTCGTCTTCTCTATCCTCTTCTAGTACCTAGATACAAAAGAAGAAAACATATTAGCAAGGCAAGCCTTGACAAAACAATCAGAGAATTTAGATTTAGTCATGCAGAAACTCACTTGTGATGGCCCTGCTTCCGCAGCAAAGGGAAGCTTATCCAGGCTAGCCCACAGGCGCTTCATAATCTCTTCCTCCGTTAGATCTGGCCACACATCCTCTCCCAAGGCAACTCCAGCCTTCACTTTCCCTTTCTCCACGCTAGTTCAGTGAGGCGGATCATGGAAGAATGTAGGGACTATTCTCTGGCCCCCAGGGATTGTCATCTCCCTTTCCGGAGATGCACTTACAGTCACCTGCTCTTTGAACTTCCTGAAGGCTTCGGAAGCTCCGATGACGTCCAAAAAGACTTCCAAAGATTGGGCTTTGATGACAGAATCATAGTAGAGTTTCCGATAAGCGATGCTTTCTCGCTTATACAGATGTTTGTGGTCCTTCTCCTTCTGCCCCCGCCCTTGCATGCTTGCACAATAGTCCCTCCAATCTTGGCTTTTCTGAGCTAGGAGCTCTATCTACATCCGCTGCTCCACCAACACCCGGCTGGTCTGTACGCTGTTTTTGATGGCGGTCCAATAATGGGAGTAGTCGACAATAGTGGTACACCAGTCTTCATCCCCCGTCGCCCGCGCCTGTAGGAAGTCGCACCGTGATCTTAGGTCCTTGACCTCTTTGGTCAGAGACTCAACCCTCTGTTCTGCTCTCTGCAGCCATTTCCAGAGGCTCTCATTGACGTCTTTACTCTCCCATAAGGAGCGTGTCGAGCGTAATGCACATTTGTGCATTTCCTCATAAATATGGCGTGGCACGGCTGCCCCATCAGATGGAGGCTCCACTGTCTTCAAATCAATGGGCTCCATGGGATCCCATCGGAGGCGAGCTCCTAACAGAAACAATCATCAATATTGGTGACACATTACCACTATGTAATATCACAACCTTACTACAACCATAACGTACCAGCTCCAAGTTCGATGTGCTCTAGGCACTCGATCATGTCGCTGACAACGCCTTCCATGAAGGCAAATTTGTCAAGGAAGTCTCTCCACGCGCTGCTCACAGTGACAGACGTGGATACATCCTCTTCTCCTATAGCGTAATCCAGTTAGAAACTTCATCTATTAACAGAATCCTGCAAACTTGCTAACACACTCATTACCTCTACCGGTGACAGTGGCGACTTCGCCAACATTTTCCGCCTCCTTTTCCTCTTCACGCACTTAAGTCTGTATGTCGCTGGTTCCGGTGGCTGGGGCCTCCTCGTGCACCAGGTTCTGTGCACGGCTCCCGCTAACAGCTGGGGCCTCTTCCTCCAAAACTGAGGCTCGTTCCCCATGACTTAGTACTACTGCCCCTGTTTCAGGGGTCAGCTCCTCTGTAATTTTCACTGGTCATACCACAATACCTTAGTATATCATTCCAAACCATCTAAATGAACATTGTGTAATACAGTTCCTTCACACTTACCAGGTAAAGGCTTACTCCGCTGAACTTTGCTCGTCACAGTTCGGCCTGTGTCGCTCCCAGGCTCGACAGAAGCCTCAGTTATACGAAGCCTTTTACTTCGAGCTGCAGGTTCCATGATTTCCTCCGCCAGACGTTTCCCCCGTGAGGCATCGCCAGTGTAAGTAGGCATTATCCCGCCTATACTGTCAGGGCCTCGCAGCCGAGACATCGCCAACCCCTTGGTCGTTATAGACAGTGACTCCCTGATCCCTTCCGGTGGATCCTGTCCACGGGTAGTGCTGAGGATATGGGTAATCCAGGGTTTGGACAGTTGATCTCGGTCTTGCTGCACCCAGACCCCATTCCTTTGGACGACCAGAAACTCAGCAAATTGCCGAAGGCAAGCTATGAAGAAGGCGTAATGCACATTAAAACGAGACTCAAGCTTCTGGCAAAGCTTGATCATCTCGTTGCGCAGCCCCTTAGCGAAATAGCTTGCCCAATTGAACTCGGTCCCCTCTTCCAGAACCTCCCGCATAATATGAGTCTGTTCTATAGAAAAGAACTTCCCTTGCGAGAGAGTTTTGGGGAAGGTCCGGGCCTGGAAAAGGGGATAAATTGTCTTGGCAACGTCCATTTTGAATCTTTCGCAAGGAAACCCTTTAGCCTCCTTCGGGACCCTTACCCACTCCTCCAGCCACTGCTGGAAGTCGAGGCTCCTCTTCGCCTTCTCACTTACGGGAAGGCCGTTCAAAGGGACGCCAAATAGGTCTTTGAAGAGCTAAGCGTCAATGTTAAAGCTTACGCGTACCTGATGTACACACGTGCAAAAATGCTCTGCCTTTTCGTTGAAGGAGTTGACCAGGGTCAGCATTTCACTGGTGGGGACATCAGGAGTTGCAGCTAAAAACAGATGCATTAGCCTCGCTGCTCGGATCTTGGTGGTCACCGCAACTGGGGCCGCCGAGTGGCCAAGCCAGCGCTGTGCGTCTTTGATGTCCCTGTAGCGGAAGAGGACGGTGCTCACCTCGCAGCCGGAAATCGTAAGGGTAATCTCCCGGGATTCCCTGACTGAACAGCGTAAAACACAAGTCAAACTAAAACACTATTACGCAACGCTCACAATTTACAACTATACTACGCAATAATCAACTATACAACAGCCTTACCAGGTCCAAATGGCAAGGGAAATGACGAAAGGTTCCTCTGCATGTCCTCAACGGTAAGGGGTGGATCTAAGGTCCAGTCATCATGCAGCCGCCACTCAAGTGTCTGGCAATTCTCAAAAGCCTTAGCATAGCGGGTGGGGTACTCATGCATGTCGAAGCCAATCTGCCCTATAACACCAGCACGCACGTTGCTAGTTAAAGTAAATGCCATTATTGCCGTTTCAGCCCATGATAACGCATCTCCATTTCCAACTAGCCTGTTGTCATGAATAAAAAGCTTGTACCATACCACATAGGCTTATCTTACATTTTGCACATAGGCTTATCTTATACTTCATATCGATGACAGACATATGACAAAAAAAAAATACAGTCAACAAAATTTGCTTACCCGCCTGCGTAGTACACTGTGCCTTGTGGGTTTTGGAAATAGGTCGAGACATGGCGAGCCACGAACAGCGTGTTATATGCATGATAACAACTAAACTGAGCCATTTCCCAGATCCAGTTTAAGCACCTCAAGCCTCGGGTGCTAAATTCTCGGTCCTCGGGATGACCCGTATCGATGGCCCCGTCTATCAAGAAGGCCAGAATCCCTTGTGCAGAACCTGCCAGCAGGTGCTCTAAAATGGCACCGGTGATATCGTCAGACAAATTAGATCACACAATGACACTGTAGTTGCGTAGTAAGAACTGTAGAAACTCCAGCGCACCCCGTCGAAACCATATGGCGTTCCCTTGCAACCACGTTTGCGGGGGAGGGACATTAGGAACGATAAGGTTTATACAACACAAAACCCCGACAATATCCAAGACAATCAGAATAGGCTTTAGCGTAATGCTATACAGAAAACCCGAAACATAAATTAACGTCTAGATTTACATTTGTATCGTTAATACAGAAAATCTACAAACTACGCCTAATTATCCAAGCCGAAATCGCCCAAACCCTTCCAACAACACAAGGTTCGTCCCTGACAACAGCGTCATTGTGTGATCTAACCCTCACATTAACCTGAGGTCCATAATTTGCAATCCACATTCACGCAAAAGATACTACGAAAAATAGGCATTAAAACAGACATAAACATGTAAGGAATGACCTACCGGTTCAAAGGCGTAGGGTCACGAACATCGACCACCACCTGTGAAATGCGCTCCAGATTTTCTTGCACCTCATCAATTTTGACCAATTTTGCATTCTTCCTTTTGGTTTTTGGTGCCATGGTAACAGCTTCAGAATTTTTCATCGTTTAGCACTTGCAAATCTTCGCAAAACCACACACTCTAATCCTCTACTCTTTCTTCTCTCGCTCAGCAATAGTTACGAATTCGAATTCACAACAGCCAACAGCCCATCCTCATCAAAAACCACTTACTTATATGCGAGGATCACCGACTTGATATCCGATTTCAGCAGGACTTTCCTAAAACGGAACCCGAAAATCAAGATATTAATGCAGCTGATATCGCATGCGCCACTGTCCGAAATGATGTTAAACTATCACATCTTATCGCCTCGTAATCGGGTAGCATTGATTACAGCCTGCTTACAATTTCGAACTTCAATTCACTTTCCACGTTTGACAACACTAAGTTATCTTTCTGCTGATCATTTACGCACTTTGCGGTTTTGCAGGATAGACGGTAAATGGACGCAACATTTTCAGCACCTCTAAATTTGACAGGCCCATACGGGAAGGTAGTTAGATAATTCGACTCCACGCTAGTAGACATTAACCCCCCTTTAGAAGATGTAACCATAGCCACGTCAGAGACGTCCCCAGAATGGCCAGAACAGTCAATGTGCACGCTAGACCTGAAGGCTGGGGACATAACCGAAGATCCCCTCAACGAGGTCTCTATCGTTACACATAGGGGTGAAGCCAAAACGCTTAAAGTCAGTTCTTTATTAGACTAGAAAACACACGATTCCATAAAGCAGGTTCTGCAAGAAAACATTACCGTCTTTGCATGGTCATACGAGGATATGCCTGGACTAGATCCCAGGCTAATCCAGCATAACATCATCTTAGACTCGCAGATTAAAGCAGTTAGGCAAAAGGTATGGAAAATCAAGCCAGAGATCGTGCTAGCCGTGCATGATGAAATCACCAAACTGTATCAGGCTGGTTTCATCCGTGCGGTCTATTACTCGGATTGGGTGTGTAACATTGTAGTCATCCCAAAGAAGACCGGAAGCATACGCATCTGCATAGACTTCCGGGATTTAAACAAGGCTACAATCAAAGATAACTTCTCGCTTCCGAGTATCAATCAACTAGTCGATACAACAGCTGGGCATGCGCTTCTTTCCTTCATGGATGGCTTTTCGGGCTATAATCAAATCCGCATCAACCCAGAACATCAATTGACAACAACGTTCATGACACCCTGGGGTACTTTTTGTTATACCATGATGCCTTTTGGTCTAAAGAACGCCGGAGCAACGTATCAACGAGCTATGACATACATCTTTAGCGATTACCTCTTAGGGAGACTGAATGATTATGTAGACGATATAGCTGTGAAGTCTTTAAAGTCTGAGGATCATTCAGAAGACCTGAAATTAGTCCTTAAAAGATGCTCCAAATACAAGCTCCGGCTTAACCCAAAGAAGTGCGTATTTAGAGTCAAAACCGGACGCATGCTGGGGCTTGTGGTGTCAGAAATCGACATACGAGTTGACCCTGATAAGGTCAAAGCCATTGTCGAGTTAACGCCTCCTACAGACCTCAAGCAATTACGCAGATTACAGGGATGCTTACAGTTCATACGCTGATTCATCTTGAGATTAACCGACAAGCTACACCCTATGCAGCACTTGCTAAAAAAGGGGGTTAATTTCGAATGAACCGACGATTGCCAACGTGCGTTTGACAGCTTAAAATAAGAACTGCAACATTTGCCGACGGTTTTCCCACCACAAAGGGACTTACCATTTTACATTTACCTCGCGACTTCGGACATAGCGTTAGTAGCATTACTTTGTCAAAGGAGGGATGATGGGTCAGAAGTGCCCGTCTACTACTTGAGTCATGCTCTATGTGCATACGAAACGAGGTATAACAACGTAGAGCGTAACTGCCTAGCATTAGTTTTTATGCTTAAAAAGTGTAGGCATTATCTTTTCCGTAGCAAGGTCAACATCATCTGTAAAAACAACATTCTTAGGGCCATTACGCACAACCTATAGGAGAGTAGTAAAATAGCTCGCTGGAAGGCTATCACGGCAGAATTCGATCTACATTATATTGGCCAATCTTCTACGAAAGGCCAAGCGATAGCTGACCAGTTAGTAACGTCACCAATTAACAATTAGGCGACTATAGAACTAGAATTCCTTGATGAACATGTCCATAGTCTAAGCCCTGTCTTAACAAGCCTCGAGGCGACGTTGTATTTCGACGGAGCCTCAACCACGAAAGGTGGCAGCACCGCCACCGTTATTACACTATCACCTGAGAATGTGCGTTTACACACTTATCGCTTGACCTTCCCTTGTACGAAAAATGTAGCAGAGTACGAGGGGCTCCTCAGGGGATTACTAATTACCAGCGAACTCGATGTTCGACACCTGGCGATTAGGGGCGATTCGATGCTTGTCATAAATCAGATCATAGGAGTCTATGCCTGCAAGGCTGTACATCTGCAGCCCTACTGCGATAAGGCTAAAGATCTTCTAAGACGATTTGCGACCATCGATGCCCAACACGTGCCACGCACTGACAACACACTGGCCACCTTGGCTCTGAAAGTGCCTTCACATCTGTTTGACCCCTGCCCTGCATTGATAATAGACTGTGCAGATCCTATCATTCAGGCGGTGCAAATCTCTTCTCTTCTCGAGGAAAGCACGCTTGAATGGTACGACAACATTAAAACTTACCTTCTACAGGGCGAGCTACCGTCTAAATTGACACACGCGCAGAAGGATGCAATTCGCAAGCGGGCTAGGCAGTACGTCATCATGGGAAACAGTACTCTTTGTAGACGCTCTTTTGATGGCGTGCTGCTTACTTGCGTCGACAAAAACCAGGTGCAGCATATAGTCGACGAAGTTCACGAGGGACTGTGTGGCGGCCACGTAGCACCATGAGCGATGGCCCTAAAAATCCGTCGCTTAGGATACTACTGGCCACGCATGGAAAAAGTTTGCCTAATGAAGGTTAAAACTTGTGACACATGTCAGCGTCACGTAAACCTCATCCACGTGTCACCTACAGAATTACATACAAAGTAGATAACATGGCCATTTCAACGATGGGGACTAGACATTATAGGCCCCATCACATCGAAATCTTCCGCAGGTCATAGCTTCATAATTACCGCTACTGAGTATTTTACGAAGTGGGTAGAGGATGTTCCCCTATGGAAGATCACATCCCAACAGATTTGCCATTTTATCCTGGACAATATAGTAACCAGATTTGGTCTCCTGATGACTATCGTGACCGACAATGGGCCACAGTTTAGTAGCATGGAAACCAAATCTTTCTGTGATAACCTGGGCATCAGACAATCTTTTTCCTCCCTCTATTACCCACAAGCGAATGGTCAAGCTGAAGCAACGAACAAAGTGATCATCAATCTGCTCAGGAAAATGCTCGACGGCAACAAAAAATGGTGGCAAAAATAGATCCTCTATGTGCTATGAGCGTATTGTCCTACATGTAGGATAGCTACAGGTAATATGCCCTATAGCCTTGTTTACGGGTCTGAAGCAGTGTTGCCCCTCGAGTTGCAAATTCCTTCTCTGAGAATGGTCCTCTCCACGGTTATAAATGAGGCTCAACACATCGAGTCTCGAATCGCGGATTTGAATTCAGTAGAAGAGAAGCGAATACAGACGCTTGGTACGATTGAAAAGTATCAAGATAACTAGAGACAGAAGCATCATCACAACCTTCAGCAGCGCCCGATCAAGAAAGGAGATCTAGTTCTCAAGGCCATGCGCGAACTAGTACGCAAATTCTCGACAAACTGGGAAGGCCCTTTCTTGGTGGTTAACGCGTACAACAACGGAGCATTCAAGTTAGCAGACATCAATGGCAATGAATTACCAAATCTTGTAAATCATGTGTATCTGAAGCGGTATTACATTTAGCAGCATCTACGGTGTTGACAGCAAGTATGGCAATGAACGTCCGCTACGATGCTAAACTGGCAATACACGTCCGCTACGACGCTAAACTGACAATACTCGTCCGCCACGACGTTAAACTGGCAATACTCGTCCGCTACGACGCTAAATTGGCAGCCACAGTCCGCTACGACGTAAAACTGGCATTCTTGGCACTGACCGTCCGCTACGACGCTAAACTGGCAAGCTGTAACCATCCGCTACGACGTAAAACTGGCAATGTTGTACAGGTCCGCCAAGACGAAAAATTGGCATCTTTTGCACATGTCTGCCACAACGCTAAACTGGCATCGGCTGTCCGCTATGACATAAAATTGGCAAAGGTAAGTGGCTGTCTGCTGAGACACAAAACTAGCACAGCTCTATCCTTGGGTCATGACACAAAACTGACATCCACAGCACGGTCTGCTGAGACCATAAATCAGACATGCCACCGTCCGCTACGACATAAAACTAGCATTTCTTGGTCTGCCCGGACTTTAAACTGGGACCATAGTCTACTGAGACTTAAAACCAGCAATGACAGTCTACCAGGACTTAAAACTGAGACTTACAGACTGCTGACATGCAAATCAAGCAAGCGTGATCATCCTTGTATATCTGCGCGACGGAGAGGGTGGGATACTGGGACAATCTCAGCGTCACCACCCCACTAGCATCCTACTGATTCCTCGGACGAGCTGAGAGGCATACTACTGACCCCTCGGAGATGCCGTTGTTGCGCCCATTGCAGCGATGGTACGTCTGAGGGTTTAGTTTTGTCAGCTGGAGCCTCGACGAAATCCTCGTCGACAGCGACCTCAGAGACCTCTGCCGATCATCACTATCAGACGCTGGCTTCGCAAATTCATCTAGCTGGTTCCTTGCACAACCAGTTAGCTGCACTGTGTTTGATGCCTTTTGGCGGCGATATGCTGGGCTGAGCGTTGAGATGGAAGGTTTCGGCCTCATGCTACAGCTCCTTCTTCACGGCCCGAGCGCCCTATCTCGCATCAAGTGGCGCTCGTTTCGACAACCTCGCCTCTTGTTCGCACGAGCAATGGCATTTTCTATTTTCTTCTGTGGTTGCAAGTTACTTGTTTCGAGGATGTCGTTCAAAAATGCGTTCATCTGAGCAGTGAAGAACAATAGCATTTTGAGATGGCTGCTCAGGTTTGCCCGACCACTTAGAACTTCATGCCTATACCTCTCATAATCCTACTCTTAGCTCTCATCCCTACCACCTGCTTCCTGTATGCAAAAGCTACATACAAAAACACCCATCTTTCACACTCGCACTACAACCAAGCCCATAACACGGTTAATCGCTGTAGCAGAGATATCGCAGAAGTGATGCACCATGCTCCTTTTGCAAGCATTCCTGCTATAATCGCTGACAGAGAAATCTTAGGCTGATGCACTACACTCGTCTGAAAGCATTCCTATTGACATAAGTGTGCGTACGTTTTTGTGTGTTCAGTAAGCGTATTCCATACTCCTACCATCCTGACTCATTTTACATCTTCCTCGAACCTCTTTCCTACTATGTCATTCTATCTCCCATTCCCTCCAGCTTTGCTCTTCCATGTTGACAGGGCAACGCTTGGGTAGCCATGGATGGATGTTGTTCTTGCTTCTACCAATCCGGTGTTTCGTATTCTTTGTCGACGTCTTTCAGGCCAGCCCTCTAACCGTCAACAAACAGGGTCCATTGAAACACCGTGAAAATTACGAGTCGGCCTTAGGCAAAGATTCGCAATTCAGGCAAGGGCGCATGTCAGAATTCCAGAAGGGAGAATAAGACAGAGCAAGACCAAGAGGCACGTAGCATCAAGTCTTCGACTTCCTATGCAAATTCCTAATCTTTCTATGCTTTCTCTATTTATGCTATATCACGCGACACAGCGTAATAGCGCTTAGCGTGATTCTGTTCAAACATAATCCGGCATCAGAAGGCTATTTACTTTGACATGTGGAGAGGCTTGAGGAGTGTAACATGCGACTTCTCATATATTTTGCTAAGGCTTTTGATCAAGGCCAGGTTTACGCTCTGTTACACACGGCAGCGTAATGAGCTCCAAAATAGTCAAAGGCAAAGTCTAAGGAAGTGCAACAGATCAACCCTTCTCTCTTGGCATGTAGATTGCTCATCATACGCAACGAAGCGTATCACAGCGTATTGCATCGCCAAGCTAAACATCATTTACGCTTCATTATGCGTGGCTGCGTAAACGAGCGTAAAACAGCTTGAATCAGTTATCTTCCATGTTATGTTACGCTCTTGCACGCAAAGCAACGCGAATGAGCGTAATATAACCTAAAGACAATTGAAACATGCCCGACGCACATTTGTTCTTCACACGCACAATACGCAAACGAGCGTATTGTGCGTAGTCATAAAATTTGACACGAAAAGGTCAGGTCAACAGTACCTGAAACATCTAGGGTACACGTCATCAGGGTTGTGCATTTTCTACAGGACGTCGCGGCCTATAAATACCCCAGTTGACAAAGATACAGGGGTTGGCAAATTAAAGAGGCAAGGACATTTTTCTGAGCACAGGAGCACTTATCACCTTGAGCAGAGACAGAGAGAGCAGCACTTTGGCAATTGTTGACAGCATCACCTTCCGACAGAGACAAGAGACACTTGGCTTGAGCATTGGCAATAAGAGCGATTCCCCTCTGGTGAAGACACAACTTTCTCCATTGGTGATTATCGGCAATTTTGAGCAGAGACTACCTAAGGCAAAAGGAGCAAATCAGAGATCCAGACATCATCTGATGTGGTTTGTGAGTTTCTATTGATCAGAAGCAGTTGATCAATAGACGTTAGAACTTGACCTTCCTTGCATCCCTTCTCCGGCCTACAAGGTAGATCGGATTCTATTCTGCACTTCTGCTTAGACAGTTTGCTTGCTTCTTGTTGCTTTGTGTTTGCTTGTACAAAACAATCGGGGTCTCCCCAGTGTAACTTGAATATACAAAATACTTTTTTTCCCTGGTCAAACTATAGATCTTGCAATTACGCGTTTCTCTCGTGTCTGATTCCAGTTGTCGTGTTGATGTTATCATCGTCATTACCATTCATCTACATCGCTTTTCTCTCATTTCACACATCGCCGAATCATATCGTTCCACGAAATATTCGTAATCTTCATCGGTTTACTGATTAGTAAGTCCTTGTCTGATCGACAAGACCGTTCAGGGTGCCGCGGATTCGTTTTTCCAGCATAGCCCTCGCGCAGATCCTTGGTTAAAACTGTGTACACGGGATTGTGTTTGGTATTTTCCAGCTGCCGGCATTTTCCGTCGTTACACATACATGAACATATCTCTTTCCTTCTACATTCACTTACTCTATGGCTTGAGGGCCTTTGATGCACTGTTGACAGGTGGTGTGCAACCTTCAAGGATAGACTCCTATACCTCAAATTGTATTAACTCAAAGAAGCCTTACATCCTTGCCTTCCAATAAGCAAAATTAAACCCATCAAACATTTGTAGCTTCATGTAGGATGTCCCCTCCACAGTTCACTCTTGAAAGTTGAAGCATAAACGTAAGAGTACCAGGCTCTGATACTACTTGTGGATCAAGAACTTAGAAGGGGGGTTAAATAAGTTCTTGAATTAAAATTGCACCTACCACAAAAACACACCAAATTTTACATGGTTCTTCAACTTGGGTATGTCCACACTTGAAGGGTAGAATTTGTGCACACCTCTAAACTTTGTTTCTCAATAAAATGTGGTTTGAAGGGCACCATACCCTGTATGTAACGACAGAAAATGTTGGCAGCTGGAAATACCGACCGATATTCCGGCGTACACAGTTTTAACCACGGATCCGCGTGAGGGCTAAGCTGGAAAAACGAATCCGCGGTGCCCTGAACGGTCTTGTCGATCAGACAGGGACTTACGGATCAGTAAAAGCGGTAACGATTACGGATTTTTTTGCGTGACGTGATTTGTTGCGAGAGATCGTAAAATAGGGAGACAATGACATAGATGGATCGCTATGAGGATAACGCTAAAACACCGGAAAGATGCTAACCGGGAGAGAAAAAACAAGTAGATGTCGCAAAGATCAAAGATCTATGTTTCAATGCTGGATCAGATGTATATTTGCGTGTATATTACGTTACAATGGGAGAAAACCCCCAACAACTAGATACAAAATGAGCACAAAACAACAAGAAAACTGTGTGGACAGAAATCCGATCTACCTTGTAGACCCAAAGCCTAGGTGCAGGAATGGTCAAGCTCTGAAGTCTGTCGATCTTTCGAACGATAGAACCTGCTAACTGGGCGAGACGACTCTGTAATTCCCGTTCTGCTTCTTTGCTTCGGGTAGATCTGCTGTTAGGGCTCAGGCGGGCTGTGTTCTATTTTTGCTAAAGGATGATGTTTGCAGCGATTACCAAAAGGTTGCTCTTGTTTCTCTATTCAAGGCGATAAGTGTTCCCTTGTTCAGAAAATGCTCTTGTCCTCTTGATCTGCTGCCAACAAAAAGCGCTAAGTGCTATGGTGCTCTGGTTTGTTAACTTGTCAACTTGCCCACTCTCTTTCTAAGATCCCCCCCCTCCTTTTGTATATTTGTCAGCTGGAGCATTTATAGGCCGCGACACGCGCAACCCTGATGATGTGGGCCCGAATGTCGCGGATCCTGTTGGCGAGATTCTTTTAAGTCGAACTGCGACTACGCACAACACGCTCATCGAACTGCGACTACACTCAACACGCTCGTTTGCGTGCTGTGCGTGTAAAGAGCAGACCCATGGGCGTGTCTCGGCTGTGTTTACGCTCATTTGCTTTGTGTTGCGTGTATGAGCGCACTGACGTAAAAACAATGAGTTCAAAATCGTTTTACGCTCATCACGCAGCTGTGCGTGGCAAAGCGTAAATGTGACGCACGCTCACTACGCAGCCGCGCGTGGTGAAGCGTAAATGTAACGTACGCTCACTACGCAGCCGTGCGTGGTGAAACATAAACCAAGTCTTAACTTACGTTCATCACACAACTGCGCGTGATAAAGCGTAAATAATGCATAACTTACGCTTACCACGCAGCGGCGCGTGGTGGAGCGTAAGGAGCATGCAACTTTGAATCATGGCCCACGCACTGGTACGCACCGCTGCGTAACGAGCGTAAAGGCCACTTATGTTATGCGCCGCAAGAAAAAGTGCCGACTTGTCATGCCTCTCTGGATTTTGCCTTCAACTGTTTTGGAGCTTATTACGCTCATCCCGCTGCCGTGCGTGATAGAGCGTAAACTTGTTCTTGGACAAATTCGCCTTTAGCTGTCTCGGAGCCTATTACGCTCATCACGCTGCCGTGCGTGATGGAGCGTAAACTTGTCCTTAACCAAATTAGCCTTTGGCTGTCTCGGAGCTTATTACGCTCATCACGCTGCTGTGCGTGACGGAGCGTAAACTTGTCCTTAGCCAAATTCGTCTTTAACTGTCTCGGAGCCTATTACGCTCATTCACGCTGCGGTGCGTACCAGTGCGTGGGCCATGATTCAAAGTTGCACGCTCCTTACGCTCCACCATGCGCCGCTGCGTGGTAAGCGTAAGTTATGCATTATTTACGCTTTATCACGTGCAGTTGTGTGATGAACGTAAGTTAAGACTTGGTTTACGTTTCACCACGCACGGCTGCGTAGTGAGCGTACGTTACATTTACGCTTCACCACGCGCGGCTGCGTAGTGAGCGTGCGTCACATTTACGCTTTGCCACGCACAGCTGCGTGATGAGCGTAAAACGATTTTGAACTCATTGTTTTTACGTCAGTGCGCTCATACACGCAACACAAAGCAAATGAGCGGAAACACAGCCGAGACATGCCCATGGGTCTGCTCTTTACACGCACAGCACGCAAACGAGCGTGTTGAGCGTAGTCGCAGTTCGATGAGCGTGTTGTGCATAGTCCCAGTTTGACTTAAAAGAATCTCGCCAATAGGATCCGCGACATTCGGGCCCACATCATCAGGGTTGCGCGTGTCGCGGACTATAAATGCTCCAGCTGACAAATATACAAAAGGAGGGGGGGATCTTAGAAAGAGAGTGGACAAGTTGACAAGTTAACAAACCAGAGCACCAGAGCACTTAGCGCTTTTTGTTGGCAGCAGATCAAGAGGACAAGAGCATTTTCTGAACAAGGGAACACTTATCGCCTTGATCAGAGAAACAAGAGCAACCTTTTGGTAATCGCAGCAAACATCATCCTTTTGTTGGCAGCGTGATGAGCGTAATAAACTCCAAGACAAATTCGAGGCGCGTTCTTACTTAAATTACAAATCTTCGCCTGAGGCCGACCCGTAATTTTCACGATGTTTCACTGTACAAGGTCTAAGTTTTGCATTGGAGTGTTTCATCACTACAAAACCACTAAACCTTGCAAGGTCCCAACAAGTTCAAAATGTGATTTCAAGGATCCCACAACTGTTACAAAATTGAACTCTACTCTAGAGTGCTTTGATGCTACAAAACCACTCAACCCCACAAGGCCCCAACAAGCTTAATGTGGATGCCTTCTCGGAAGAAGTACATCAACACCTTAGGGCTATAGAAAAAGAAAAAGACAAAAGGAAAGAATGAAACTAAATTTACAAGTTCTTATAGTTGAATCTCAATATAACATACAACCAAGAAAATGATGTTACAATGAAGAACAAGAATACAATAGCATAGAATAGACAATGATTGATCTTTTGTGAACAGTGCTTGCATAATTCCCAAGATTTTGGTATCTTCTTATAGCTTCATTGTTTCTAAAAACTCCTCAGAATTCATGCAGTGGCTACTAAATGGCTAGTGTAGATGTCTTCTTTGAAGTTGGGATGTCTACATGAGATTGACATCAATTTAGGAGAGACATCTCATTAGAAAATGGAATGTCTTCTATGGAATGTATTTAGGGAGCTGTCTACTCTAAGATAGAGACATCTCCTATTTTTAGGAGATGTGTCCTCAACTTTTGGGCTTTGTTTTCTAAGGCTTTCTCTTGGTAATTTGGCTTCTTACCAATCCTTGGAGCATCTTCCTTTTTCTTTGTAGCCTTTATTTTCATCCATACTCATCCATGCTCTCATCTTGCCTATGTGGTCTTCATTTTATCATCTTGTTGTAGACCTTGCTTCCTTGAGTTCTCAGATCTCATTGTGGAGTTCTTGTTCATGTCTTGCAAACACATTATCCACAAAAAAAAATTGTATATTCTCCATTTTCCTTTAGGTTTTGACATACCAAAAGGTCAATAATGGGGAAGAGCTGCTACTAGCTAGGTATGAGAAATGATATAAATAAATTTATTAGAAATTTTTTTGTTTATGAAAAATTCAAGGAAGATAAGGATATTGTTAGACACTATTTATCTTTCCCAATTCTTAATGCTTCATGGAAAAGTATCTCTATGGATTTTATTTATGGAATTCCCAAGATACAAGCTAGTCATGATTCCATTTTATTATTGTTGATAGAGAAGTAATGATGCATCTTATGTTGCTGACTTGTATTTCCAAAATGTTGTAAAATTACATGGTCTCCCATTGAACACTATAAGTAATAATGATGTTAAATTTACAAGCCTTTTTTGGAGCTCATTGTAGAAATTCTTGGGCACCAAATTATTCTTTTCTAGTGACTATCATCTACAAACTAATAATTAAACTAAAGTTGCAAATAAATTATTGCTCAAAACTTTGAGATGTCTTTGTGAGGATCAACACAATAGATGGAAAAATATTTTGTCACATGTTAAGTTTAGTTATAATAATCCTTGTCACTCTAGCATTAGGAAAAATCCATTTGACATTAATTATGGATATTCTCCTAGGATGGTAGATGATTTGAGAAAATTTAATGATTGTGCCCATGTTAGCTTTGATTTTGTAAAAACCATGCAAGACTTGCATAAGAAAGTGAAGAAAGAACTTGAAGGCAAAGCAAAAGAAGTTGCTACCACCAAGAACTTGGGAAAGAAGAAGGTGGTCTTTAATGTTGAAGATTATGTATGGCTCCATTTGGACAAGGAGAGGCTAAGAAATGTAAACTTCTCTAAGCTCAAGTCTAAGAAGATTGGTCCATTTCAAATTAGGAACAAAGTGAATGACAATGCTTATGAGCTTGATATTCCTAATCATTTTTCATTTTCTTGTGTTTTAATGTTTGAAATTTAAGACATTTTCATGGCAAGGTATTTACATATAATTTGAAGGATAGTCTTGAGATCCTCAAAGATGCACTAGAAGATCCAAAGTCATCCAAACCATCAAGAAAACCTATTGTGTTGCAAGAAAAGGAAGCTAGAACCATAAGGAATTGAAAGATGCATGAGTATTTGATGCATTGGAATGATCATGAACCTAAAAATGCAATATGGGTTCATGAGAAGGATTTGGCTTTATGGGGGCATAATGCTATCCCAAGTATATAGCTAACTTGAAAATAAGTTTTCATTTTAAGGGTGGAAAAGATGATAAGAACATCACATAGCCCATGTAATTTCCTCAATAAACTATGATTTTGGATGTGCTCTTTGTAGTATAGATGTGTTTTGTATTTTCATATTGTTTTTAATGTTCCAAGGGACAAGAGAAGACAATTGAAGATGTATTTGGATTATGAGGACTTTCAAGAAGAAGTTTAGAGTTGAGTAGTTATATTTGGAAAGATGTCTTTGTGCAAGCCAAAACATCTTTTATAAAGGATAGACATCTCCTGGGGGAAATAGATGTCTCTTGTATTATGTCATAACTCAAGAGAGATGTCTCAAATTGTAGCAAGATGTCTCCTCCAAGACATCTCATGTAGCAACAAGACATCTCACGTAGCAACAAGACATCTCCTCTAAGTTTTCCAACTCTTAGATGGGATGTCTCCCACACATTCAAGACGTCTCTTGCATTTAAAACAATGTCCATAAATTTATATTTTGCATGTTGAAATATGGAGAAAAGGATACAAATAGGCATCAAGGCCTTTCATTTGGAAGAGGAGAGTTTTAAAGAGAACTAAAAGAGTGTGTTTGGTATGAGTGAGATTGAGTTCCAATTGAGCTTCCATGCTATAAGGTTGTATAGCCATTGCAAAATGAGTTTAAATGTGTTTTATGAGTGTGTTATATGAGATTCTCTTGAACTATTCTTTGTCCTAGGGAGTATCTTCCAACATTTGTATTTTCCTTTTAATTTTTTAGCAAGAATAAAGAAATATTTCTTCCTTGTTTTTTAATTAAATTTACAAGTTTGAAGGTTGAAATTATACTTTTGGGTTATTGTAGCTTGGTCCTCACTAGGTATTAAGTCATAACTCTCTATTTTAAATCCTTTTACTATTTTATGTTTAAACATGGATGTTAAAAATAATGTAAATTTTGTTAGGACTAGAACATTCCTTCCTACTAATAATTAATTTTCTTCACTTATTTTTTGAAAGTATCAATTGTAAGGTTGTACACCTAAGTAAATAATTTTAAAATTGGAAATTTTTTTCTTTTCATATTTTTAATGGTGTCTAGTTACTATGAGGCTTTTGATATACTCTAAATTTCTTCATTATTAATAATTATTTTAGGGTATGACACCCTCCTAACTAAGAAATACCTTACTAATTGATAAAATATAAAGAGATATACTAATGATTTTTAGCAAATTTATATGATAAATATCAAATATAGTTAACAATCAAATAAGCTTTAATGAAGTAAAAAAATGATATATATACTAAAAAGAGATAGATACACCATTGTGGTTATTTGGAAGGGGTGTGGATGAATGAGATGGTTATTCATTTCTTAGAGTGGGGTTGTTCCTTTGATTTTTTAATCCTTAATGATGTCACTAAATTTCCTTCCTCCTCTCATTTCACATTTATTGGGCACCAAGGTAACTCTTGCATTGATCTTCTCTTGTTTACTCATGATAATATAGATGCTGTGAAAAGCCTTCAAGTGGGAGAAAAATTCCGAGAATCTCCTATCATTAGAAATTCACTATTTTGATGTCAATTCATCATATTCATTACAACAAATGTAAAAATTGTCATCTCACAAAATACCTTCATTAAGATTTTTAAATAAGAGTGGCTAATATGTTGGTTAATAATGAAAATGACGTAGATTTGGCCAATGCTCTTTTGTCTATAGTTATTTAAGTATAGATTAAGAAGAGGGCTATTTATAGAAAACCTTGTTTTGATGTGGACTGTTTGACAACTTGTAAAGATGTTATAGCTTTACATTTTGATGTTTTAATGATAAAGAATTATAAAAAGCTTATTCCTTTTAAAAAATAAAGGTTCATTAAAGAAGAGTAAGAAAGAATGATTTGTGAGCCTTACTTCCAAAGAGCTTTTGGAATTTATTTCAAGACAAATAGCAGCATGGTTGCGATTTTTCTGTATCTACTATTCATACTTTCTTTAATGACCTTTTTAATCAAGAGGCTCCCCTAACTATGTAAGGTAACTCTAGTGTTCTTGAGTAATCAAAGATTATCTTTTGGAAAAAGTGCTGATCTTAATGGATTATATGCAGAACTTCTTAAATAGGGTGGTCCGTTGGTGTGGAAAGAAGCTTGCAATCTTCTTTAAAAAGGGCTTCAGTGTGATTTGGATTACTCTTGGTGTTCTAATTAAGCAGTCTTACTTTCCAGAAAAGGATATAGGAAAAATCTTAATAATTAGCGATTAATTACAATTAATTCAGTTTTCACTAATCTTTTAGGCACTATTTTGGAAAATAATATTAGCTCATGGGCAAAATGGAAGGTCTTTGTGCTCAGTCACAAACAGGCTTTAGGAGAAATCATTCTACTATAAACTATCTAATAACTTTGCATTCTTGTGTAGAGAAAGCAAAAAGGCCCAACTATACAACTTTTATATATTTTGTTGATTTCTCCAAGACTTATGATTCTATTGCTTGAGATAAACTTTGGAAGATATTGGATTGCATTAACATTCCACATGATCTCATTTTAGCTACTAAAAGACTCTATGAGATGGTAAACATTCTTATTGAAGATAATCTTACTAGAAAGACTCTATGAGATGGTTAACATTCTTATTGAAGATAATCTTACTAGAGAAGGAACAATTATCAATAACTTACTTGGAGTTAAACAAGGCTGTCATTTGTTCCTTATCCTTTTTAGCATATTTATAGATGAATTAGAGGAATAGATGTAAAATGCCTCTAATCATGCTATGTCAATGAATGGATTATTTTTAAACATACTTCTCTTTGTAGATGATGTGGCCTTATGGAGTATGTTTACTTCAATATTAAATCACCTTTGAATACTAAATCTAGTTATTATGAAAAGACAATTATTTTTTCAAGAAAACATGAAAATTAGCTATCTTTAAATATTGAAATAAAAGATTATAATTAGGTTTTCAAAAATCACAAAACATCCAAACCTCTTAAAAACACACAAATGATGTTGCAGAGCATGAGCCTCTAGAACCATACATTGGATGTTCTCAATATAGGATACAACCAATGGAAAATCTCTCCCACAAGTTGGAACTAAGATTCAAATTAGAGAAGTAAATAAGAGACAAGGATACATAGGCCAATCCACATACATTGATCCTAGAGTTGCAACTACACCTACACTCACTCAATGTATTCTATCACAATCTTGTCAAACTCACCTCAACTCAAGATCTCTCCCTAGATATCTCTTCTCACTCTATCCATCTTACAAGTTATGAAGCACCAACATATTTATTAAGAAAAGAAGATAAAAACCTAGGGAAACCTTCCACAAACTCAACATGGAGTTCCCAGTTTATTTCTATCTTTTTCCATATTCATCCAGCTATTTTCCAACTTGGAACAATCAATTCTAGAAGTTTCCCAACTACACAAGATTTCTCTAGTCACCTTGGGCATTCTCTTGTCAAATCTCAACTTTTGAAAGAGATGTCTACCATTTTTGGGAGAGGTCTCCTCCATGGGTAAGATGTTTCCTCTATCATGAGAGATCTTCCCTAAGATGTCTCCTCTATTAGGGAGATGTCTTCTCTCTAGGAAGACATCTTCTTTGTTTACAAGATGTCTTCTATGTAGACTTAACTCCTAAGCAAGATGTCTATTTGTCCTCTAAGACATCTCCATAGAGCTTGAAACTTGCAAAACACAAGTGTAGGAAAGAACAAGGGGATGAAAAGAGGTGTTCCTACACTAGTTCTCCCACCCTTCTAAAAGTAAACTCATGTGAATAAGAAAGTAGGATTTGAAGTGATCCCATACTCCTATTGTTTCGTCTCATGGATCCATACAATATCATTTGTAGATTGCTCCATCCAATGGATTAAATATTCATGCCTCTTGAATCCCTAAGTGCTAGGAGCTTCCCTTCACTTGAGTGCAACTACCTTTCTCTCCATTGAAGGCTTGGACTAATCAATAGCTCGTTTCAACTCATCAATGCTACCCTGTATGGTGTTCTCATCAATTGGTTCATGATAGTGCATAAGATCTGAAACATTAAATACAATAGCAACATCATCTAGTAAATCAATCTCAAAAGCATTATTATTAATCTTGATCTTAATTTTGAAAGGCCTAGTCTTCTTAGCTTTGGATTTTGAGAAGTTGATACTCCTTAACAATTTCTTCTTCAAGTGCACCCAAACCAAGTTACAAATAGTAAAGATAGGCTTTTGCTTGACCTCATTCCTCTTGAGGACTCTCTCCTCAACCTTCTTCTGAGGATTTGATTTAACTTGTTCATAGAGATTTCTCATCTCTTGCACAAAAGTAACATGAATTTGAGCTTCACCATTAAAAATCTCCAAAGTGTCCTCCATCTTTGGACAAAATCCATAGTTCACTTTAAATGGGCTTTTTTGAATAGCAATATTAAAAGCATTATTGTATGAAAACTCAACATGATACAATAATTTTTTCCAACTATTTGGTTATCCATCACATAAACATCTCAATACGTTCAACAGGGATATATTTACCACCTCTTTTTGGTCATTATATTATGAATGAAATGTACTAGAAAAATTTAACTTTATTCCTAAAATTTTCCAAAGGGATCTCCAAAAGTGACTTATGAATTCAGAGTTTGTATCACTAAAAATATTCAAAAGAATTCCATGCAACTTCATAGCATGCTAGAAAAAAAAATTTGCAACATGAAAGCATCACTTACCTTCTTGCATGGAATGAAGTGTGCCATCTTGGAGAACCTATCAACAATAATAAAAATTCCATCATTCCAACTTGGTGTTTGGAATACCACTCATAAAATTCATAGGCACATTTTCCCATGAACCCTTGAAAATTGGCATAGGCATACAATGTCCATCCACTTCTTTACCTCCTTTGAACTTCTAACATATCAAGTACTCATTCATAAATTTTGAAACTTTAATTGCTATACTAGGCCAAAAATAGTGCTTTACCATAAGTTTTAATGTTTTATTCTTGTTCATATGACCTACCATGCCACTATAATGCTTTTTAAACAAAATATTTTTCCTAAAATCATATTTAGGAACACATACCTTTTCATTCTTAAATAATAGTTCATCTTGAATATGATAGTCTCTTCACTAGTCTATCCTACTCAACAATGGCTCTTTGAGGCTTTTCCAAACTTCCTAATAATCAATATTAAGCTCATATAAATTAGCAAAATCATCCATATCTTCAACATGAGGTATGCTCAAATTCATCACATGCACCCTAGATAATGCATCAGTCATCACATTGGCTTTTCCACTTTTGTGTTTCAATGCAAAATTGAACTCTTGTAATTGTGCAATCCACTTCATGTGCTTTGTACTCAACTTATTTTATGAGTTTAGAAATTGAAGTGCTTTGTGGTCCATTATCAATATAAACTTCTTGGGCAACAAGTAATGCCTCCAATGTTTGATTGCTTAAAGAATAGCATACAACTCTTTCTCATAGATGCTATATTTTTGCCTTAACTCATTAAACTTTTCTAAAAAGAAAGTAAAAGGCATACCATCTTGTGAAAGTACCCCACCAATGACAAGTCCACTTGCATCCACTTCAATTTGAAAATTCCAAAAATCTAGAATTATAATCATTGGTTCACTACTAATTTTTACTTTCAATAAGTCAAAGCTTCCTTGGGTTTAATTATCCCACTTAAAATTTTTATTTTACTTCAACAGAGCAAACATGTTTCAAGAAATACCACTAAAGTTTTTTATGAACCATCTATAAAAACTTGTCAAACCAATGAATGATCTTACCTCTTCAACATTCTTAGGGGCTGGCCAATTCCTAATAGCCTTTACCTTGGTCGCTTCTATTCACGTTAGATTTTTAGAAATCACATGCCCCAAATATGTGATTTTCCTCTTAAAGAAATAACTTTTCTTCACATTGATCACCAATTGTGCCTCCTCCAATTTAAGACACACCATTCACAAGTACTCCAAGTGCTTTTCCTTATTAGAGCTATACACTAAAATATTTTCATAAAAGTTGTTTGGGTTCCTCTATTAATCAAAACATTGATCCATTTCCCACTAAGCAAACATCTAGCCCTAATTTGAAATAACAATTTTCTATCAGGATGATCCCCTATATTTACATTTCTCATGAACACATAATAATTTAATTCAAAAACTTCCTCAATTTTTAGAGCATTAGGATTACCTTTTTGAAGACCTTGGCTTGATGTCTTCTCCATCTCCATGGTTTGTTCATATTTGCTTTTGGTTGCCTTGTGAAGTGAACATTTCCATTGCTTGTGTCCTCGTTCTCCACATTTGAATCATTAAATTTTGGATGAGTTTTTGCCCTGACCCTCTTCACCCTTGCCTTGGTCCTTCTTTGCTTTGCCCTTCTCATCACCTCTTTTAGTCTTCTTGTCATGGCTACCATCTTTTCTTTAGAGTTAAACATGGATCCCTTTTTAGATTTGAATCCCTTCTCTCTCTCCTTGGAAGCTTGTTTGCTCTTTTTTTTTTTGAATTCATGTAATTTCTTTTTAGCCTTGAGTGATAAATTATAAGCCTCATTAAGAGTTTGTGGCTCATAAAAAGAAAGCTCCTACTAATACATCATTCTAAGACCTCCTAGCAAGATTGAGGCTTGCTCATATTCCTCCTAGTTAAACTTAGCTTGATGGAATAGATTAGAAAATTTAATGTAGAATTCTTTAATATCCTTGTTACCATACCTTATGAATTTCAACTTCGTAATGGTCTATTATCTTTGATGAGACTATTCAAATTTTCTTTTCAACCTATATTTCATCAAAGGCCAATATTTGATGGGTTAACTATTCTATCTTTCATAACCTTGGGACTCTTTTTCCCACCAAGTAGAATCCATACCTTCTAATTTGGATTCAACAATAGGTATCCTTAAGTTATTTGGTATCTCTTCTAACTTAAAGTGCTTCTCAAGTGTGTTTAACCAAATTGAAAAGGCATTGATACCATATACACCACTAAAAGTCCTCAACTTAACATACAAAAGTCTTGTAGCATTATGGAACACTCTAGAAAGCCTTGCTCCATCTTCCTTGTTAAGCTTGCTCGAAGAAGAAGTAGTTACCACTTTTGGAGCCCTCAAAATTCTCATTTGAGGAATAGTATTTTCTTCCATTAGTGTCCTTGATTGATGGGTTTCTATACTCCCATAGCTAGATTTTCTTTCCTTATCATTTGCTTTGTCTCTGCTTGATTGTGAAACTTCTTCATCTGAACATGCATGCTCATCACCTTCATATGTTTGGATATGGCTAGGACCAACATTTCTATATACCTTTGCACTAATTTCATCCAACTGAGTAATCATCATTTGGAAAGTAGACTTTGTACTCTCCATGTCTCTATTTAAAGCCTTAAGCTATTTTTTTTTGTGCCATCTAAAATGAACAAAAATTCTTGAAACAAGTACAAGACAAACTAGGCTTCGATACCTATATTGTTGGAGTAGGTTCATTTCACTATTAAATCATCTTCAAATACTAAATCTAAATATTATAAAAAGATATTAAGTTTTATGAGAAAACAAGAAAACTATCTATCTTCAATTAGTCAAATATAAGATTACAATCATGTTTTCAAAACTCAGAAAACATCCAAATCTCTTTAAAATACTCAAATGATGTTGTAAAACATAAGGCTATACAACCATACATTGGTTATTCTTAATACAAAACAAAACCAATGGAAAATCTCTTCCACAATTTAGGACTGGTATTCAAATTAGAGAAGTAAACAAGAGACAAGAACACATAGGCTAATGCACACACATTGACTCTGGAGTTGCAACCATGCTTGCACTCACTCAGTGTGCTCTATCATAGTATTTCTAAGCTCTTCTCAACTCAAGAGCTTTCATTAGACTTCTATTCTCACTCTATTCATCTTACAAGTCATGAAACACCAACATATTTATTAAGGAAATAAGATAAAAACCTAGGCAAATCTTCCCCAAGATTAACTTGGAGTTCCCACATTGTTGCTATCATTTTCAACCTTTTCTTACCTATTTTTCACCTTGGAACGGTCAATTTTGGAAGTTTTCTGACCATATGTGTCATCTCCTATTAAATCCCAACTTTTGGAAGCGACATCTATTATTTCTGGGAGACATTTCCTCCATGGGTGAGATGTCTCTTTGTCATGAGACATCTTCTCCAAGATGTCTCCTCTATTGGGAAGATGACTTCCCTAAGACATCTCCTCAAGAAGATGTCTCCTCTCTAGGGATGTTATTATGCTGGAACATTTTGTAATTATCAAGAGGAATTGAACCTGAGATCTAGCAAAATCTAAATTCTGAAATATAAAAAATCGTTGATTTAGGAATTGAACTTGAAACTTGTGAGTATACATATTTATGGATTTTTTTATAGTGATCATGAAGAGAATTGAACTCATGATTCATTGCTGAAGAGAGAGAGAGAGAGAGAGAGAGAACTTTAAAAAGAAAGAAAAGAATATAAATAGTTCCCAAGAACTTAGTTACAAGAAACCATCTAGTATCCCTTATTCCACTTATAAATAGGAAGAGAATGAGAGGAAAAAAAACACAAGGCAGAAGTAGCTGAGCAAAACAAAAAAAAAAAGGGATACAGTAACAAGGAGTGTGGTTGGGAAGGGAGAGAAGACTATGGCTGCTACAAGAGATAGCAAGGAGAAAGAAAACAAGTGCTGCATAGCAATCCAATATTCTAATAATTCCTCCTAGTAAGCAAGATATCTAAGTAAGGAGGTAAAATGATCCCTCTCTATTATGTTTGATAATGGCTAGCAAGGGCTGATTTTCTCAAACTTCTCTCTTCTTACTTGCTTAACCACCTTCACAATTCTTGTATGAAATTATCAAGATTATTGTTGTAAGCTTAGATTGTTGAAAACTTTTTTACTTTTTTTTTTTGGATCTCTCCACCTATCCTCTACACTCCCACACCTAAATGACTTGGATAAGATTTGTTTCTATAATGATTCAGAAACATCCATGATAATTTGGGGCATTTTTGGCAAAATATTGACTATAGGGGCCAAGGATCCCTGATCTGAGGATTGGTACCATTGGCAAAAATTGAGAGTATCCTTAGGCCCATGGATAATTGTGAATGTTTTAAAATTTTTGAATTCTTGGATTTTGATTGGAATTTGGTTGATGAACCTTCCCCCTTTGAATGCATAAATCTTGGATTTGAATCTTGAATTATACTTTTTTCCCCTATACCTTCTCAAGTTTGATTTTGATATCTTTCTATAAGTTAATGAAGCTGGGGAAAACCTAGGATGTTAATTTATGGTTGTGATCTATCTATTCTCTATTGTTGAACTACGAATTTTCTAATTAACTGATTAATTGTAAAATGATTACAAGAGTTAATTCATATGATCTAATTTTGTGTGTTGCTAGAAATTATAAAATATTATTATGTGATTGAACAAATATGAGATTATTAATTTATCTACCTTTGTGCTCATTTCTTTAGTTTACAAATGTGTAAATGATCCTAATTACATATTTCTTTTTAGGTTGAATAAATAAAAAGTTTTGATGAATCGCAGTTTGCCAAGCCCTGATATCGAATACTTAATATTGGGTGTGCAATATCACAACCTAGATAATGATATTGAATACACGATATTGTGATTCAGTGATGGGCTATAAATATAGCACTCAGGTGCACAGGAAGGGAGTCAGTTGGTAAGTCTTTAGGGTAGAGTCATTTTGTTAATTTTCAGTTAGTTTTTAGTTCCTTCTCAAGTGCATGCCCCCAGTGTGATGATTGTAATTGTACGGAACCTTTGTTCAAGTGTGACGTACTTGGACACACACACAGTCGGTAATAAAGATTGAGATTACTTCATCATTGTAGCATTCACTTAGTTTTAAATTATTTAATTGTTAATTATTATTTATTATTTTCTTAGTTAATATTTATTTATCATTATTTACTATTCATGTTGTTAATGTGGAATGGGTATGTCTTAATCATGAACATTTAAGTGTAACTACTTGGTGACCCAGTAGCATATCTATTAGTGCTCAAGTAATGTGCACTTGATAACCCCAAAAGTAGTACACAAGGTCCAAGATACGTACGAATGATTAAGGATAGATGCTCATCACACTTAGGCTAGCTTAGATTTTATTTTCCATTGTCTACTAGTTCACTCAAGTTATTTTTCATTGTCTTTAGGAGTAGCATAGTAATTAGAAATCACATCATACACCTCACTCTAGACTAAACCATACGTGATAAAGCAAATACTAGTCTAGGTGGGAAGACAAAAAATTGCAATTAATGTGTAACTATCTAGGTGCCACAACTAGTCCATCTACGAAGTTCAACCGGATTGTGCATATACGCTCGTATTCATATGGTTGAGCATAGGGATACCTTGCCACTAATCATTGGCACCATTGCTGGGGATGGTGCTAGTTATCTAGATTAATTATATCATACAAGATCGCTGTAATGAAGTATTAACAATATATCTTTCATAAAGAAAATTAATTGCAGATAAGTCACACACAATTCACAACAATGTCTCTCTCACAAAACAATGTTAACGTAACAACTAGCGAGGCAATTCATTGGAGAACCAATGCAATTTATGACGAAAAAGAAGTTTGGAGTACTCGATCTTATGCAGGAGTCTCATATGTTCATGGACACCCCAACAACACTCAAGGACTCTTGTCATCTAACTCGGACTTCTTTAGTAAGGATGGGATGTCCTAGATAACGAGGGGGCCTATAAGGCCTAGGACCTTCTCAATGGTTAACAAGAGTTTATCTGAGGATGATTGGAAGACTTACAAAAGTCATGATAAGTCTTTCAGTTCTTTCTCTTCCCCTGCTCCTTCAATGTTAGGGCATGACACAAATGACTATTCCTCAAGGGTTTAGCATAGAAACCAAATAGAACCCACGGGCAAAGTCAGGAACGCCAACATGAACAAAGACAACATTGTCCCAACTCATAAACTCATAACCTACTTAGTGCTGATGAACCCTTGCTAGCTACTAAGAGCCTAATGCATATACAAGAGGCTATTTGAATATCCTATAGGCATCGTAAGGAAAGCTATCTACCTAGGCTTGATTTAAATAACTTTTCCAAGTTTTCAGGGGGCTACGATTTAGATCCACAACATCATTTACACGCCCTCTATGATGCATGTGCATGGAACAAAATTGATAATAAATGGAAAAGACTTAAGCTTTTTCCCATGACACTCATTGGCCAAGCAAAAGTATGGTATATGTCTTTAAAACCACAATCAATTTGTAGTTGACCGACACTGGTAGAACTCTTCAACGAAAGATATCAAACCTATGCAAGAGTGTTAGCCTTGAGGAGACAAATCCAAAAGTGGAAACAAGGGAAACATGAACCCTTGAACATGTCCTTAGAAAGATATTACTCATTGTTAAACAACTGCCTAGGCCATGGGTTCTCCAAGGAAAGGCTAATGTATCACATCATGGATGGGCTTCATAATGAAACAAGGGAGACCCTAGGGATGTATGCCCCAAGTCAACTATATGAACTATGAGCCCACTAATTCCAAGAGCTTATTAAGCAAGTATCAAAAGAAGAAGGAGAAATAACCAAATGGAAGAATGTTGAAATATCTCAACAGGACTGCAATCTAAAAATAACAAAGGTCCATAATGATGAAGAAGAGAAATTAACTCACCTGAAGGAGGTGGAATCATCTCCATCTTTGCCAATACTAAAATCACTAGATGAGATTGAGGTAAAGATCAGTAAAATGATAGAATGTGTACATGAAAAATATGAGGAATATGCAAATATTATTAGAGGTAGAACCATGCAAGATCACTCTGACAACCAGAATAAGCAAAGGATGCCAAACTTAGAAACAGGATAGAACACCATTCATCAATCAGAAAGAAGGGTTGAAGGAAATAAGGATAGGAACTCAACTGCAAATCATAAATATCAATGTACTATTTGTCTATATGATCACCCCAAAACTCAATGCCCAGTATTGTCACATTTACATGAGCATTGGAAAGGAATCTTACATCCAGATTTCATACAAAAGTATTGTATCCAACCACAATGGCGAAACCCCCAGTCATGGGGGAGTTCACCACCAAAAAACCCACACCATTCGTATACCTCGACACCAAATTCTTATTATGTTTAACACCCTATTTTCCCAACTAGATCAATATCCTCTACTTCACCTCATCATTATCATTCTCCTAAGTACTATCAACCCATATCCACTCCCACAAGATCACCACCTCAGGTTCCTTCCACTTCTCTTTACCCTCAATATTCTCATCCTTCACCTCCTTTTACATCATCACCAATTATGCCAGAATGTTTTGCATGACAGCATCAACCCACAAATATTACTTGTGCCATATTGTTAATAGTAGTGGAAGTCCTTCACAATGTTGAAAGCATCCTTTCTTTACGCATGACCATAGAAAGAGATAGCATGGTTTTGAAACCACTGCATCCCCCAACTTAGCACAAGCTTAGCGTTGTGATGCATCTTCCTCCTAAAACTCAACACCTCCTATTACATCATCCAGGCCATCAATTAACGCTTCAACAACCATGAAACCCAATGGATATAACCATGTAGGGAAACATATTAATCCTTGCATACCATCTTATGATCATGGATGTCATAGTGGGTTAGCCCCTTATCACATGACCACATCGTATAATCTACCCCACTATGCCTACTTTAATCAAGTGTGTGGACCCTAATTTGAATATATTCCTACCACCACTTCAAAAGACACCCAATGGTTTGGATATGACCAAACCCCAATGTTTCCAACATGCATGGATCCAAATTTTCCATTTATTAATTTTAGCCATGCTCAAAGGTTTCATCATAGGGGATACCCCCCATCTAATAAGCAAAATTAGTAAATGTTTTTTCTTTTCTTTGATTTTACAATATTTTGTTTTCTAGTTTTTCACTCTTCAAATTGTTGTTTTTACCTTTTTGAGGATAATCTCATTGGTGAATACAATACTCACGTGACTTGTTAGGTGAGGTGTTGTTCTATGCTATTAAGTTACCGGTGATTAATTATTTGGACAGTGAGCCCACAACATCCACCCACCCATCCCATTAATAAGAGGTTCTACTTTGGGTACAATGATATTCTTGTTATCAATTAAACTTAAAGTAACTTTATACTCATTATGCCTAGAGTGAAGAATGATGAACTACGAGGAAATGGCTAGGGTGTGACATCAAGGGGACTTGTGGATTCTCTTTAGTGACATCTGTATGTGCTATCATGTAGTTTGGTTGTACTAAGGCCCTTGTAGATCTAACAAAAAATGGAAGAGTAATAACAACACTCAATAAAGAAACTCAATGTTGTTCTAGAGGGTCCCACTAGAAAGACATGCACCCATGTTTGAAGGTTGGTGGCTTCTTCAAATCACCATTGGAAATGACAAAGTGCCAAAGTGGCCAGGTGAAGAAAAAGAAATGAAAGAAAGAAAAATAACAAAGAAAAGATCAAGAATACTATGCTACAAAGAAATTCTAAATTACTCCTCCCTTGTAAAAAACACCAAGTGATCATATGCCTTGTTATCATGATGCTCTTATGGTTGTCTATCATTGGATGAAATGATGGAATGTCACTAGTCAAAGGTATGGACTTGGTCTTGATTTTGGAGTGAAAGGCTCATGATACCTTAATCACATCCCACACTTAGGATCTCTGCAATCCCTTCTACAATTCATTTCACACCATTGTCCAGGTATTTCTAACTTGTGTCTTATGTGACATAGAATTCATACCTCATCACGGTAGTATTTAACATGTGTGTGTTTTATGCACTAGTGTGGATTGCATTTAACACTTCTAGTGCTAGCAGACATTTTAAGGTGTGGTTATGCAAAGCCATGATAGGTAGGAACCTACTTTGGGGAGGATCCACTTACGTAAATTTTGTAATTTTCACTCATTGCACATCACCACATCATCTTATACCCTCCGAGTACTACATTGCTGAATTTATTCTTCCCTTTATCATCATTTCAACTAGGACATTCTTGTGCATCCTTTTTCCGCATTCTTTTCAAGAACTTCATTATATGATTCCACTTCATTACACTTTTTGTGCCTTAATGTCTATTTAACATTACCTCAAACCTTCCAAATCTACCTTAAATCCTTCCTTTTTGGCCATGGAAATTTGAAAATTTATCAATTTTGCCAAGTATCCTATTTTGGAAGGGATGTGATATCGAGTACCTGGTATCGAGTCCAACGCAATATCAGGTCTACACTAGCATGTATGCGAGATTGCATCCATAAAACCTATATATATGGATCCCCCCTACATGTGCATCAACATCATTTTCCACTATTCATGTGAGGGGAGCTGTTGCAATTTTCTTCCATGAATTTTCAAGCTTGCACACCTATTATTTAAACATCAATATCTTGCTCATTAATGCTCCAATTCTCCTTCTGATTGAACCTGCTTAAACCCAGAGTGTTTAACTCAGTCATGGGGGAAGGGTACGCTCCAAGTTGTGCATAGTTTTTTTGAAATTTGTTGTTACCCAAAGGATATCATAGGGGTAAGTCAGCTTTAACAATGATAAGAATTTATGTCAAACCAATTTTATTCCTTCACCCAAACCGTGGAAATTATTTTTGGAGTCACCTAATGAAATTGGGCTCGACATTAACACTTTTAGGGGGATTTTCTTGAAAATATCTAACTTTGAATCACACTAAGAATTGAATTCATTAAAGGTAATTAGTAAGGTATAAATCAAATTTTATTAAATGACCTTACTAACAATTGATCCTGGTGTGATTATAGATGGCCCCTAAACGAGAACAATAAGGAGAACCCTCTCAGGGTGCATCCAAATGGCCAAGGAGAGGCAGAGGCCAATGACCCCTTGTGGAACATGCAAAGAAGAAGGCACAACCATTCAGCATCCATTAAGAACCCCCTATTACTACATAATCTAGGCATGCAGAAGGTGGAGAAGGTAGGGCACCTAAATAGGGACAACATCGCATGTTGTCTTTGGAATGCATTCAGGTGATTTGGGAAAGGTCCACGTCAGCTGCAGTGATCATGGAACTTAATTTTGGATTCTTTACTGAATTCGGCCATAAGTCAGTCAAAGATTAACTCAAAGGATCTTCACTATGGCCCATTCTCTCAAAGAGTGGTGAATGGTATTTGGAAGAGATGTACCAATTTTGGCATAATAAGGAAGAAGGAACCACCACTAATATTGGTGGGATTTTAGTTGATTTCTCTACTAAGGCCATTTCGAAAGTTTTGAACCTTTCAAATACAGGGCCTAAGGTTGCTCACCTACTCACTCACTCTGATGCTGATGCATGGAAAATATGGTTGAAAAGGATGTATGGTAAGGAAGATAAAACATATGGGGAACTCACCCTTGAAGAGAGAATCTATTTTAAAATTGGCACTTACCACCTCTTCTCAACAAAAGGATTAAATAGAATTTCCACCTATGCGGCAACAGAAAGTGCAATTCTAATGGACAAGGTTGATGCCAACCTACCCTATCTATATCTCATAGAAATATTAAGGCGGTTTGAAAAATGTAAGATAAGGATGTTTGCATTGCCTTTTCCCTACCTAATCAGGAAGCTATGCTAGCGTGTTGGAATTCTAGGGTACACCAATGACATCCCTAGAAAGGCTCAAAATGCCTCATATGCCAAATTACTAAAGCCACCAACACCAACGAAAGATGCTGGTGAGACACTAGAGCCTGAGAAAGAGTAGACGGTTAAGCCCACTGCACCTCAAACAGCAGCACCTAACCAACTTCTTAACACAAGGCCCAGTTAACAATAGGAAGCAAGGCCCAACATGCAAACCATAGGCCAATAAGACCAATTTTCACTACCATCACAAGATTATCGACCATCAATGAGCCATCTCCAACACATCACAGAAATGGTCAGTTAGGGAAGTCGTGATGAGGCTAATCTCTTTAAGATCATTGATGATGTTGTATAGCCCATGGTCTCAGTTGATCACACACAGGATGGGGTTTCTATACAAATATGAGGAGGGGAATCACATTGATAATAGTAGATCTCTAAAAATGCTGCATCTTTTCAAGTGCAATTAGAAACTGATGAAGGCACCATAGTAGTGATTATGTAATATCAGGATGCAACTAGAGTAGCAGAAGTGGTTATAGATCTCATCAAAGAATCGTTCAATGTCCTTGTTGTGCCACTGGAAGATTTCATAGGAGCACATGATGCTCAAGCCTTAACCGATCCCTCAATGACTCCTACAGATCATGAGGATGTTTTGGATCGGTTGTTGCAAATAGAACAAGTGATGACATCCCTTTTTGACATCCCTCAAGATGTCACAGCAACACAATCAGACCTCATCTCTACAACAGGAAAGCTAGTCATGGTGGAGGTTAGGGCTGAACATGCAGAGAATGAGTTGAAAAGACTCCAAGAGAAGTTCATCGCCCTACAAGCTGCATAGCAGAATCCATTCCAATTTATCCCAACTAACTAGCTAGAGTCATTTTAAATGGAGTAGTTGAATAAACTATTAGAAGAGGATAAAAGGGTGGCAAGGGAAAAAGAGAAGGCTGATTAGGATTCTTCAAAGGCACAAGCCCAAATGTATGCACATACCAAAGCACTCAAGGCCTTACAAAAAGAAAATAAACACCTTGCTACTAAGAATCTTTGGTTGACCACAATCAAAAACTACAAGAATGTTCTCGAGGAGAATTTTCAACAAATGCAAGAACAATTAATAAGGGTCAACTAAGACATGAATCCCTTAGCCAAAGAAAACAAGATCCTCTCAATTGAGGAGGTACGTGTGATTCGTCAAAAGATGGCTATTGAAATAAGCTGGTAGCAGAATGAGGCTAAGCAACATGAGAAGCTAAAGGAACATTTTTGAGATTAGGTGAGGATGTATAAGTAGATCATTAAAAAATAAATCCATATGACCAAGACCCATATCAACACTCTTAGTGGTCAGAACGTTGACTGGTGAGCCATACTAGATACTTATGCTCTCATCCACCAAGTAGAACTAAAGAGCTAGGACCTGTAGATCCAAGATCTTATTGAGTATATGGAGTTGGCAAACCTATGGTATGTCATCTTAGTCATGTTGATAGTAGGATGCCTAAGGATAAAATTGGAGAAGTAGGTAGCAGCCACCTACACCAAGTATGAAGTAGAATTTGTTGAACACAAAAAGACATTACAGAAATTAGAGGTAGCAAATTCTAAGTTAGAGGTAGTCAAGGCTAGCTACTAAGGGCAAAAAAATGTCATGGCAGATTTGGCTCAATGGATCATAGATTACCAAGAATGTAGAGAGAAAGCTAGAGCCTATGAGGAGAAACTACAATTGTTTGCAGCTTGGTACGTCAAAGCCAATCAAATATTTCCGCAACTACCATGCCCATGGGAGGTGCCGACTCCATTAAATATTGGAACATCAGCATGGACAACACATGATCCCCAAATCAAAGAAGAAAAGCTTCAAGCACTCCTTTAGAGATATTCATTTCCAAAGCTTGGAGCACAATATAAGGGGAAGAGGCCCATGGAGGAGCCACCACCACCAAAAATCACATGAGTTCCAACAATTTTATCTTTTGCATTTTGTGTTGGTGTCCTAATTTTATTTTGTTTAATTCCAGACTGTAGCATGAAGTAATTCATAGTTGTTCAATAATCCCATATCTATCCACTATGTAATCAAATGAACTCATTCTCATTTTGATTGTTTGACTTGAGGATGAGTTGTTATTCAGTCATGGGGGTATGATGAATCGTGGTTTGCTAGGTACCAATATTGAATACTCGATATCAGGTGCATGATATCACAATGTGGATAATGATATTGAATACATGATATCATGATTCCTATTATGGCCTATAAATATAGCACTTAGATGCACAAGAAGGGAGTCATTTGGCAAGTCTTTAGGGTAGAGTTGTTTTGTCAATTTTCAGTTAGTTTTCAGTTCCTTCCCAACTACATGCCCACCGTGTGATGATTGTAATTGTATGGAACCTTTATTCAAGTGTGACGTACTTGGATACACACACAGTCAGCAATAAAGATCAAGATTACTCCATCATTGTAGCATTCACTTAGTTTTTAATTGTTTAATTATTAATTATTAATTATTTTTTTCTTAGTTAATATTTCTTTATCATTATTTACTATTCTTGTTGTTAATGCGGAATGGGTACATCTTAGTCATAAACATTTATGTGTAACTACTTGGTGACCCAGTAGCATATCTATTAGTGCTCAACTAATGTACGCTTGGTAACCCCAAAAGTAGTACAAAAGGTCCAAGATGCATACAGATGATTAAGGACATATGCTCATTTCAATTAGGCTAGCTTAGATTTTATTTTTCATTGTCTACTAGTTCACTCAAGTTATTTCTCATTGTCTTTAGGAGTAGCATAGTAATTAGAAATCACATCATACACCTCACTTTGGACTAAACCATACGTGATGAAGCAAATACTAGTCTAGGTGGGAGGATAGCGAACTACAATCAACATGCAATTATCTAGGTGCTACAACTAGTCCATTTGCGGAGTTTGACTAGATCATGTGTACACACTCGTATTCGTATGGTTGAGCATAGGGGTACCTTGCCGCTCATCAAGTTTGATTTCTTTTAATTTGATGAATCTTGCATAGATATTTTATCATAGCTATTTCTTTATAAAATTATCTCTTAATTCTTAAAATTAATATTGATTGACTTTTTTTAGAGCTAGATCTAGGTGTTGTTGATTTTGTTTTAATTTTATAGGTTAATGTTAGTTTGATTGTTGTAGAAAGAAAGTCACTTGGGCATTTTCTTCTTTCAACTAGCTTTCTTTCTAGGGGCCCTTAGGTGATAACTATTACTCCTTATGAATGGGAATGACATAAATAGAGGTAAGTTTTCATTTTTCCATTTGATTTAAGATTTTTAGAAGGCTATAATCCATGGCAACTATTCCCTAAACCTTTCTTATCTCATTTCACTGCTTACTCAGATGTCTACATGTAGACATCTACACAGGAAGATAGACATCTACATCTAGAGTTAGACGTCTACTTGATTTTTGGGTAGACGTGGGATAGACACCTAATAGTCAAGTTAGATGTATAACTATCATGATTATATAAAGCCAACACTTTATCTTTTTCTCATTCTTCCACATCCAAGTGTAGACGACTAAGAGCAAACAACTAGGGATTTCATAACAGTAGTGATTTATGCATCTCCTTGTAGATTGATGGCTCACAAAAAGATTGGGATGTCTAGAGCTCCTCCTAGAAAGAGTAAGAAGTTGAAAGAAGCATCACCAAGTAGTGCAAAAACTTATACTCCTTAATTTCAATCTATGGAAGCACAACATCATTTTGAGGTAACTTGAACTATCGCAATTGTTTCAAAATGATCCCTTTGCTTTCAACAACATTTTTAAAAGGATTTGATGGTATTTTTACAAGTATTAAATTGGATATTATTTATTTCTAGGAACTTTTATGTCCCTAAAATGTTCATTAGGTAATTTTATTATAACATCATAATTACAAATGCTAGTATTTGTACCTTTACTTCCACTATTGGGGGAACGTTAATTGAAGTTGCTCCACAAGTTGTCAATGCCATTCTTGGCATTTCCAGTTCTAATGTTCATAGGGTTACAATTCATTCCATGTTTGATATTTTATGGTGCTATGCTTGCTTAGTCAATATCCTTGTGTAGTGGGAAAGCACTTAGAAGTTAGATGGCCTCATATGCTTCCACACTCTCTCTCATTATATTGTATAATATTATTATAAAAGAATGAAGTTATAGCTATTTGTTGTTGTCTTAAGCCTTTTACTAGGACTATTAGAATAATTGGTAGAAACCTCTCTTACCTCTATAAGAGAATGAATGTAGTTGGAGTACCTCTTCCTCTAAATGGAAAGCAATTCAAGGAGATCACCACTCCTCCCATATCAGACAGTGAGGATGATTGTCGCGATCTAGCTAGGCACTCGATGGCTACTGGGCCTTCCCAAGAATATGACTTGGGAAATGCATCTAATTCTAAGGAGCTTGATGCATCACCTACATGTGTTCAGGGGGAGTTTTCTAATCCTATGCAACCTAGATCCAATTCTTACCCTCATGATCATGCTTCAAAAATATTTGAGTAACAAGAGATGTAGAGCATCTTCAAGCCTTCTTCTTAGTGGTGACTAACTAATCCAATTACACATCATAGGAAGGGCACTTCCTCATCTTCTCAGTAGGCTCCACTTGCTTCATAATAATTTTGGTTGAAGCTACATCCTTGAAGAGCTCATATACACATTCCATCGTTAGATGATGATGATGGGCAGCACATCTCTAACACCAGTGCTAGCACCAGCAATGACGATGATGAGGAGGACGCATACAAGCCTTCTTGTGTAGCATCTACCTTTGATTATAACTCCAATGATGCTACTGAGGTTAGTGATTAGGTTTCTTTGATGATCCCTCCTTCTTGAGGATGTCCAAAAAGGGGGAAATTTTTTTGGATATTTTATGGATTATATGGTGATTGTATGACTTGTACATGGTTATTGTCACATCCCCATTCTCAATGATGCTACTACATAACAAAGATGGAGCCTCTTCATAACAAGTGTTATTGTTATTGTAACAAGACCTGAAAGGGAATGTTGTAATTGAGACCTAAAAGGATGCATTATAATAATGAACATATCACACAAGGTGACCTTTGGGGGTTTGACCTAAGGCATTTATACCTAGGCTTAGAGGTCCTACTAGGATGTGATTTGCAAAGCCAGTAAAGGTAAGTAATAGGTGCTGAGTGAAGTAGGACAAGAAGAGGACTAGCCATCCCTTTTAGTTAGTGATACACCTAAAACACCGTGAAAATTGCGAGTTAGCCTCAGGCGAAGATTCGCGATTCGGGCAAAAGTACATGACAGAATTCCAGAAAGGAGAACAAGGCAAGGCAAGGCAAAGAGGCGCGCGGCATCAAGACTTTAGTTTCCTTTTGCAGATTTCCTATCTTACTCTGTTTTCCGTCTTTACGCTATAGTACGCAACACAGCGTAATGACGCTTAGTGTAACATAGTCTAATATTAGAAGGCGGTTTACTTCAAAAGATTTGGTGAAACTTAAGGCCTAAGTAGCGTAACATGCGATCTCTCGTGTATTCTACTAAGTCTTTTGTCCAAGAGCATATTTATGCTCTGTTATGCAAGGCAGCGTAATGAGCTTTGAAAACGTCAAAGAGAATCCAAAGGAAGCGCAGCAGATCAACTCTTTTCTCTTTCTTGTAGATTGATCACCTTACACTCGCTACGCAACGCAGCGTACGTCAGCTTAACTCATCACCAAGTTAATCATTGTTTATGCTTCACTATGCTTGGTAGTGTGAACGAGCGTAAAGCAACTTGAGTCCATTACTTTTGTGCTTTATTACGCTCTTGTACGCGATGCAATGCGTACGAATGTAATGTAGCCCAAAATCAATTGAGACATGTCCGATCCACATTTGTTATTCATACGCACAATACGCAGATGCACGTATTATGCGTAGTCACGAATTTCAACACAAGGATGATCAAGTCAACGATCTTCCGAAGGGTTTGAAACACGTGTCATCACAGCCATGCCTTCTCCACATGTCGTCAAACTTATAAATACCTCAGTTGGCAAGAGAGAAAGAGAGAGGGAAAACAGAAGAGATAAAGAGAGAGACAGAGCAAGAGAGCAACATTTTTTTTGGCAATCTTTTGGCAGCACTATCTTTGAATAGAGACAGGAGACATTTTGCTTGAACATTTTTGGTAGCAAAAGCGATTGGCCCTTTGGTGAAGACACAACTTTCTCCATTGGTGATTATTGGCAGTTTCGAGCAGAGACTACCCAAGGCAAAAGGAGCAGATCAGAGATCGAGAGATCATCTGGTGAGGCTTGTGAGTTCTATTGATCAGAAGCAGTTGAGACTAGCTTCTGGTGCAGCAGGACCTCAGGGACCATCGCGTCGGTCATTGAGACTCCAGGGCAAAGACCCTATTTTCACTGTCGTGACCCCTGAAGAATACAACTTCATCTGCGTTAAGATCCAGGCAAAGCTTGCCCTTAGCCGAGCCGAGATCGAAGCAAAAAGAAACTTTGAGATGATCCATCGAGGGGGTCAAGATTTCACCCCAACAGCCTATGACATCATCCCTTTAACAGACTATCACCATGAAATTATAACACAGTTGGTCATGGCTAAGAGCCAGGCTACACAGGCTATGATGGAACCCCAGAATGGAGAGGAATAAGAGGATGAATTTGCAACCCAATCTGAACATTCATATCACACTCTTAGTCCCCATACTTACGTCAATCCATTATTCCCTCTCAATGGAGAAGTCGCCCCTCTTAATCCAGCCATGACCACGCAGACGCACATCTCTGTCATTCCACAAGTCACTGTGCAGTCATCTGGGCTACAAGTGCAAGTACCCCACAATAACATGGGGGCGGTCTCATCACCACGTGTGCTCAGCATTCCATCGGTGGTTCCAGCATCCACCGTGCCCCATTGCATCCCTCAAATCCAACCCCCGGCCATATCCACAACTCGCCCAATGCAGACTTTATCGCTTCCGCCCCCCCCCCCCAACCCAACAGATCATCGCCATCGTGCTACCATAGGTACCCGTCCAACAGCTTGCAGCAAGTCAGTGGACCATCCTCGCAGTGCAATATAACCAGTCCATGGTATATGGTGTGCAACCCTCACTTGCACCTACAACGCATATTCCGCAGACGATCCCACAATATCCATATCCCTATCCCGCGCAGCAGGCGGCAGCTAACCTATCTTCTCAGACCGGTGGATGGTGGTCCTCACAGGCCCCCCTGCCTACAGGGATCCCCGCCCCACCATCTACTGGCCAAATTATCCCACCATTTCCACTGCCTGGCATAGCTTTTCCAGGTCAGCTCCCTACTCCTCCTGCACAGACACCTCCATCAACAGGTCTATACCAAGCCTTTTTACTTATTCAAACCTTCACTGAGGAGGTTAGGCATCTTAAGGCCGCTGGCTCAGACACTATACAGATCATGGACTTCTACCAAGATGATCCTATTAGCCCAGCGATCCCCATGTTTTCGTTGCCACCAGGGATGTCCTTACCTCATTTTACCAAGTATAATGGGGAGGGGGATCCTAATGCTCATTTGGTCACCTTTAGATTTGAATCCTTGTTGCTACAACAGTGGCCTCACACGATTATCTGCGTCTTTGCTATGTTTCTGATAGGGAAAGCTCTAGATTGGTATCGAGCCCTCCCACACTCTTCCATTTCAACCTTGGAAGAGCTTCTGACACAATTTGTGACTCGCTTTAAATACAACTTAAAGCCGAAAGTCACATTGGATCAACTCATGGGAGTGAAACAAGACCCTCTCGAACCAGTCCAGAAGTTCATACAGCACTGGAATGGTACTTTGAATGAAATCCGTGAGCCAATCACAGAGCCACACTTACTGGCCATCTTCAAAGGAGTAGTCAATGACTTTATCAAGTCAAATTTGTATTATCTTTCCCCTAATTCTTTACATCAGGCCTTCACTCAAACTAGAAGCATCCAAGATGCTGTGGAGGCTAGCAAAGACCCGGCGTATGTCGCCTACAAAAATGCTCACAACAAGGGCAAGGACAAAGGTAAAGTGACGACAACGACAGTAGCTGCGCTGGCTGAGGGCACAAAGAACAAGAACAAGAAGGCACCTACAGCACCTCCTGAGACCACGGCTAGTGTAGGCAACACCAGCCAAGACACAGCTGCCCCTGAAGGGCCCCCCAGCCAAAACCAAACTTTGAGCGTAAAGATCGCTCAAAGTATACAGCCCTGCCTGTAAAACACTCAGAACTTTTGAAACAATTGTTAAAGGCAGGATATATTCAATCCAAAAGGGTATCCAAAGAAGCTTTGAAGCATCACAAACGTCATTGTGAACTGCTGAAGAATCCTTCTTTAGCCCTACCTAACAAACCACCAGTTCCGAAATCTTTCAGGCTGGACCGTTTCTGTGACTACCACCAGTTGTGTGGTTACGACACAGATTACTGCTGGGCGTTGAAGGATGACATTCAACGCATGATCGATGACAGTCATTTAAAACTAGACGGCAGTAGTCCGACGCATCCAGAAAACCAAGCATTGCACGTGTATAAGGATCCGTTGAATGCAAACAACGCCCCCTATATAATCAATGTGGTGAGTACAGACAGTGAGAGGAAGGTACCACCCAAACAACCTTTTGTTTTGCGTGTACCTACCAGCTCACCAAGGGGGGCAAACCTTTCATCGATAGCTAGTGGTGTCTCAAGGCCACCCTTCATCATTCGGGCACCTTCTCAAAATGCCACTCAGCCATGTAGTAACAGTAAAGCAGCAGCCTCATCCGTGCCCACGCCTAGGATGCCTTTCATTCTCAGGGCGCCAAGACCACCGGCTACTCCTCTCATGCAGGGGCAGGCCTCTAACCAAAACCGCCAACCATCATCTGACAAACAAAACAGAAAGGACACATCTGTTAACGTTACAAAAGACCACTTTATGCTCGGCTTCCCTAAGCCTAGGCCCCTAGCCTCTATGCCTTCACCTGTACCTCAGAGCTAGGATAAAGGTGCAAAAACGCAGCCACCTCCTCTCAGCGAGAAAAAGAACAACTCCTCGACTGACATCATTCCACCTCGGGAGATTCGTCTCTTGGGACGAATGGAAGAAGACAAGGGGAACAAACAACCTGGCCAAGAGAGGGACCTCCTCGATGTGTTTACGCAGGTCAGACAGGCTCTAAAATAAAAAAATACAACGTTGAGCCTCTATGACCTGCTTAGGACATCCCAAAAACACCGTGAGGCTATGGTCCACATGCTGACATCCATACCTGTGGACGAAAGCTTACCAGCAGAGGAAGAAGTGATACATGCTATCATGTTTCCTTCTGAAACTGAGTAACCTAAGCCCACCTCGCTGACCTTTCATGATGAGTCCATCAAAGATGATCTTGAGAAAGGTCAAGTGACAACTGAACCCATGTTCATCACCATTCGGGTCAGTCAGTACCTGATCCGGAGGGTACACGTGGACGATAGCGCAGCTGCAAATGTCATTCCTTATCCCATCTTGGATAGGTTGGGTCTGGTCGACCAGATCATTCTCACAACAAAAACATGCGTAAAGTCGTTCAATGGAGCAAGGGTTCAGGTTAAGGGGACGGTGCGTATCGAGTTTGTGGCAGGGAATCAATTCCCAACGAATGCCACATTCCTAGTTGTCGAGGAGATGCCTGGGTTTAACTTGATCTTAGGGAGGTCCTGGTTAGCCCAGCTGAGGGCTGTTTCATCACCGATACATCAGGAAATACACCTACCCTATGCAGGAGGGGAGGTCGTAATATGCGAAGATGAAATCACCCCCAGGATTGTCAACAATATTGAAGAAGAACGGGGTTCAGAGATAGAAACATCGGATGATCAGACCCATCTCCAAATCCCTCAACAAACCGACACCAACGATGACAGTCTAGCCTGCGCCAACCTGCCATTTTAGGATGGTGGCATGGAGGAGTCAAACTGTAAATCCCTCCGCCCTTACGCAACACTGAATGTAAAGGCCATTAAGAAACAATTGCGAATTAGTGGTTGAACTGAATGGCATTTACGTGCATTATTATGTTTTTATCAATTATCTCTACTTACACTTAGCAATCCATTTTCATCCAATACATATTTACGCTACAGAAATTTTCAATGTTTACGCTCGCCATTCTTTACGCTATTGCATTTCTCTTATGTACGCTATTTACGCCTTTTGATCACTTTAGTCTAATTACACAAAAAATGTACATTACCATCGATTACACTCTTTATATTATGCATGATGGCCCACAATGGCCTAAAACTAGTGACGGTCCGCTATGGCCTTAAACTAGCAATTCCATTCCATCGCAACATAACTTAAGCAAAATCATTAACAACTATGCTTACGCTTTGCAGATAAAAACGCAAAAGACAAAAACATAAATAACATTTAAAATCGCCAGAAGATCTTATATCTAGTCTTTCAGTCATTCACATAACCATTGTTTGACTCCAACCAATAAAACCATGCGTAAACTACAATTACGCATCTCCTCTGATGCCACTGTCACCAGTATCTCTCAAATCTGACTCAACCCAAAAAGTGTGTGTTCGGAGTCAAAACCGGACGCATGCTGCGTTTTGTGGTATCGGAAACTGGCATACGCGTAGACCCTAACAAAGTCAAAGCCATTGTTGAATTAGCACCCGTTACAAGTCTTAAGCAATTACGCAGACTACAGGGGAGGTTACAGTTTATCAGGCGGTTCATCTCGAGATTAACCGACAAGTTACACCCTATGCAACATTTGCTTTAAAAGGGGGTTAATTTCGAATGGACGGACGATTGTCAGCGTGCGTTTGACAACTTGAAGCAGGAGCTTCAACGCTTGCCAACAGTTTTCCCGCCGCAAAGGGATCAACCATCCTATATCTATCTTGCGACCTCAAACGTAGCCTTAGCAGCGTTACTCTGTCAAAGGAGGAATGATGGGTCGGAAGTACCCATCTACTACTTGAGTCATGCTCTATGTGCGTATGAAACAAGGTACAACGAAGTAGAGCGTAACTGCTTAGCATTAGTATTTACGCTCAAGAAGTGCAGGCATTATATTTTTCGTAGCCAAGATAACATCATCTATAAAAATAACATCCTTAGGGCTATTACGCATAACTTATACGAAAGTAGCAAAATAGCTCGTTGGAAGGCTATCACGGTAGAATTCGATCTGCATTACATTGGCCAATCTTCTACGAAGGGTCAAGCGATAGCCGATCAATTAGTAACATCTCCTATTGATAGTCAGGCAATCATAGAGCCTGAATTTCCAGACGAATATGTACATAGCCCTGTCTTAACAGGCCCCGAAGCGACGTTGTATTTCGATGGAGCTTCAACCGCTAGAGGTGGCAATGCTGCCACCGTTATTACGCTATCACCTGGGGATGTGCATCTTCACGCTTATCACTTGACCTTCCCCTGTACGAATAATGTGGCAGAGTACGAGGGGCTCCTCAAAGGATTACTAGCTGCCAGCGAACTCGATGTTCGACACTTGGCAATTAGGGGTGATTCGATGCTCATCATCAATCAGATCACAGGAGTCTACGCCTGCAAAGCTGTACATTTACAGCCCTACTGCGATATGGCTAAAGATCTTCTGAAGCAATTCGTGACCATCGATGCCCAACACGTGCCACAAAATGATAACACACTGGCCGATGCACTGGCTACGCTGGCCTTAAACGTGCCATCACATCTATTCGACACTTGTCCTACTTTAATAACAGATTGTACAGGTCCTATCATTCAGGCGGCGCAAATATCTTCTCTTCTCGAAGAAACCATGCCAGAATGGTATGACAATATTAAAACTTACCTCTTGCAAGGCAAGCTACTGCATGAATTGACATGCATGCAAAAAGATGCAATCTGCAAGCGAGCTAGGCAGTACATAATCATAGGAGACAGTACTCTCTGTAGACGCTCTTTTGATGGTGTGTTGCTTACTTGCATTAACAAAAACCAAGCACAGCATATAGTTGGCGAGGTTCATGAGGGAGTATGCGGAGGACACGTAGCACCACGGGCTATGGCTGCAAAAATTCACCGCTTAGGGTACTACTGGCCACGCATGGAAAAAGATTGCCTGACGAAGGTTAAAACTTGTGACACGTGTCAGCATCACGCAAATCTTATACACGTGTCACCTACAAAGTTACATACGACTGAAATAACATGGCCATTTCAACGATGGGGACTAGACATTATAGCTCCCATCACGCTGAAATCTTCCGTAGGTCATAGCTTCATAATTACCACTACTGAGTACTTCACGAAGTGGATAGAGGCTATTTCTTTAAGGAAGATCACATCTCAATAGATTTGCCATTTCATCTTAGACAACATTGTAACCAGATTTGGTCTCCCAATGACTATCATGATCGACAATGGGCCATAGTTTAGTAGTACGGAGACCAAATCCTTCTATCATAGCCTTGGCATTAAATAATATTTTTCCTTGCCATACTACCCACAAGTGAATGGTCAAGCTGAAGCAACGAACAAGGTCATCATCAATCTGCTCAAGAAAATGCTCGACAGCAACAAGAGACGGTGGCACGAAAAAATCCTCTATGTGCTATGGGCGTATCGTACTACATGTAGGACAGCTACAGACAATACACCTTATAGCCTAGTCTACGAATCCGAGGTGGTGCTGCCCCTCGAATTGCAAATTCCTTCTTTGAGAATGGTCCTCTCCACGATTATAAATGAGGCTCAACACACCGAGTCTCGAATCATGGATTTGGATTCAGTAGAGGAGAAGCAAATACATACACTTGATACAATCGAAAAGTATCAAGAAAAGCAGAGGCAAAAGCATCGTCGCAATCTTCAGCAGCGTTCGATCAAGAAAGGAGATTTAGTTCTCAAGGTCGTTCGCGAACCAGTAGGCAAATTCTCTGCAAACTGGGAGGGCCCTTTCTTGGTAACTGATGCGTATAGCAATGGAGCATTCAAGTTAGCGGATGTCGATGGCAACGAGTTACCAAACCCTGTCAATCATATATATTTGAAGTGGTACTACATATAGTCGCATCTCCAGCGTGAATATCAGGTATGGCCACAATCATCCGCTATGACGTTAAACTGGCAACAAATGTCCGCTATGACGTTAAACTGGCACGCCCTTCACGCGTCCGCCACGATGCTAAACTGGTACTGATCGTCCGCCACGACGTAAAATTGGCAAGTTGTAACCGTTCGCTACGACGTAAAATTGGCAATGTTGTACAGGTCCGCCACGACAAAAAACTGGCATCTTTTGCACGCGTCCGCCATGACACTAAACTGGCACCAGCTGTCCGTCATGACATAAAATTCGCGCAGGTAAGTAGTTGTCTGCTGAGATGTAAAACCAGCATAGACTTGTCCCTGGGTCATGACACAAAACTGAAACCCACAGCACGGTCTGCTGAGACCATAAATCAGCCTTGCCACCATCCGCTACGACGTAAAACTAGCATTGCTTGGTCCGCCCAGACTTTAAACTGGGACCATGGTCTGCTGAGACTTAAAACTAGCAACGACAGTCTACCATGATTTAAAACTGGGACGCATAAGCTGCCATCATGCAAGTCAAGCGAACGTGATCCTCTTTGTGCAGCCGCAAGAAAAACGGGGTGGGATGCTGAGCCAGCTCTAGCGTCACTACCTCACCGACATTCTACTGATCTCTCAGATGTGCCGAAGGGCATACTGCTGACCCCTCGGAGATACCGTTACCGCACCCATTCCAGCGGTGGTACCTCTGAGAGGTTAGTTCCGCTGCTCGGGGCCCCAAAGGCGTTCTCATCAATTACGACTTTGGGGATATCAAATCCACTCATCATAGCTATCAGGCCCTGGCTTCACAAATTCATCTAGCTGGTTCTTTACATAACCAGTCAGGTGCACCGAGTCTAATGTTCTTTGGCGGCGATATGCTGGGCCGAGCGTCAAGGTTGAAGACTCTGGCCTCGTGCTACAGTTCCTCCTTCACAGCCCAATCACTTCATCTCACCTCTAATGGCACTTGTTTCTACAACCTCGCCCGTGATTCACACGAGCAATGGTATCCTCTATTTTCTTCTTTGGTTGCAGGTTACTTGCTTCGAAGATGTCGTCCAAAGGTGCATTCATTTGAGCGGTGAAGTGCAAACAACGTTTTGAAATGGCTGCCCAGGTTAGCTTGTCCACTTAGAAGTGCATCCTTGTTCCTCCATATTCCTCTTATAGTCCTACCCTCAACCCTTACTGAACTTCATCTCTACCATCTGCTTCCCGTTTGCAAAATCTACACACGCAGCACCCGTTTTCTGCATTCGCATTACAATCAAGTCCATAGACCGGCATAACACAATTCGCCGAGTGGACGCAAAAAGAAAAGGGGCGGGAGGGTCGGCAAAATGGGTGAAACACATCTCACCCAGGCCGTGCAGATGCAACACAATTCGTCTATGTAGCCCATTCATCTACAAAATGATGGCATAACTCCATGCTAATGCACTTGCAGGAGAAAGCCTAACTGCTTATGCGTGAAGAATCCATCCTTGCTCATTTGTGTCTTCCCCAAACCTGTTTCCTACTATATGTCATCCTATCTCCCATTTCCTCCATCTTTGCTCTTCTATGTTGATAGGACAACACTTGAGTAACTATTGATGAACGCTGTTGGTGCTTTTACCAATCCGGTGTTTCGTATTCTTTGTCGACGTCTTTCGGGCAAGCCCTCTAACCATCAACAAAGAGGGGCCATTGAAACACCGTGAAAATTGCGAGTCAGCCTCAAGCGAAGATTTGCGATTCGGGCAAAATTACATGACAGAATTCCAGAAAGGAGAACAAGGCAAGGCAGGGCAAAGAGGCACGTGGCATCAAGACTTCGATTTCCTTTTGCAGATTTCCTATCTTACTCTATTTTCCGTCTTTACGCTATAGTACGCAACACAGCGTAATGACGCTTAGCGTAACATGGTCTAATATTAGAAGGTGGTTTACTTCAGCAGATTTGGCGAAGCTTAAGGCCTAAGTAGCATAACATGCGATCTCTCATGTATTCCACTAAGTCTTTTGTCCAAGAGCAGATTTACACTCTGTTACGCAAGGCAGCGTAATGAGCTTCGAAAACATCAAAGAGAATCCAAAGGAAGTGCAGCAAATCAACTCTTTTCTCTTTCTTGCAGATTGATCACCTTACGCTCGCTATGCAACGTAGCGTACGTCAGTGTAACTCATCGCCAAGTTAATCATTGTTTACGCTTCACTACACTTGGCAGCGTGAACGAGCGTAAAGCAACTTAAGTCCATTACTTTTATGCTTTATTACGCTCTTGTACGCGACGCAATGTGTACGAGTGTAATGTAGCCCAAAATCAATTGAGATATGCCTAATCCACATTTGTTATTCATACGTACAATACGCAGATGCGCGTATTATGCGTAGTCACGAATTTCAACACAAGGATGATCAAGTCAATGATCTTCCAAAGGGTTTGAAACACATGTCATCACAGCCATGCCTTTTCCACATGTCATCAAACTTATAAATACCTCAGTTGGCAAGAGAGATAGAGAGAGGAAAAACAGAAGAGACAAAGAGAGAGACAGAGCAAGAGAGCAGCATTTTTTTTGGCAATCTTTTGGCAGCACTATCTTTGAACAAAGACAGGAGACATTTTTCTTGAACATTTTTGGCAGTAGAAGCGATTGGCCCTTTGGTGAAGACACAACTTTCTTCATTTGTGATTATTGGTAGTTCCGAGCAGAGACTACCCAAGGCAAAAGGAGCAGATCAGAGATCAAGAGATCATCTGGTGTGGCTTGTGAGTTTTATTGATCAGAAGTAGTTGATCGATAGACGTCAGAACTTGACCTTTCTTACATCCCATCTCTGGCCTACGAGGTAGATCAGACTCCATCCTGTACTTCTACTTGGATAGTTTTCTTGTTATTTTGTGTTTGTTTCACACAGGATAATCGGGGTCTCCCCAATGTAACTTGGTATACGAAATACTCATTTTTTCGGGTCAAACCATAGATCTTGAAATCACGCATTTCTCTCGTGTCTGATTCCTTTTATCGTATTGACGTTATCATTATTACAATTTATCTACATCGTTTTTCTCTCATTTCGCGACTCGTCGAATCAAATCGTTCCATGAAATAATCATAATCTCCATCGGTTTACTGATTTAGTAAGTTCCTGTCTGATCGACAAGACCGTTCAGGGCACTGCAGATTCGTCTTCTCCAGCACAACCCTCGCACGGATCTATGGTTAAGACTGTATACACGAATTTTGTTTGGTATTCTAGCTGCCGACATTTTCCGTCGTTACAACACCTAACTATGGTGCTAGTGCTGGATTGCCTCTAAGGAGATAGATGACAAAGCAAGAAAACCCCAAGGAACACTCTTAGAGCATGATTTAGATACTCTATTCTACATCAATAAAGCATTCTTTACTCTTTCTTCTACATTTTTACTATTATTTCCTTTACACATAATGTTGAATGTTACATATATTTGAAGTTTGGTATATTGTCTTCTTATGCATAATGTATTATATAATGTATATTTAATGTTTTCCATGACAAAAAAAGTTGATTTCTACTTTTGGGTTCCATTATGGGGTTGTATGATTGGCATTTTTGAACTGGCGAGTGATTTTATCTTAGATGTTGCTTCCTTCCTCAGTTTGGTACAATAGATCAACTCATGATAACTTGGTTTTCCATAGTACTTATAAGATACAAAAAAGACCTTTTCTAATTTTTGGACATTTGATTGCCCTAGCTTAATTTGGTTTATTTGTTGCATTCTACTCTTGTAAGTATTCAAGTTATGTTCAACTTTACCATAGTGCAAGAAAGGTATGAAGCCTAGTATACAAGATCCTCTTTGTATCTAATTTTTTCACATTTTAAACATTTTATAGGTAATTTCTTATATTTTACCTTGAGTGTAAGAGTTCCTCATTTACTTCTAAAGCTCACCTACTAAACTTCAAAACCATACTACAACAACATCCAAATGCAAAATCTTGCTAGATCCATTCTAGATAAGAAAGCTATGACTCTATCCAACTTAATTAGTTTTCCAAGTCTACTTGAAACCTATTATAGGAGCTTTATGTTCCAAAATCCATCAAATACTTTAGGATACATATCTAAATCAAGATTCTTTCAAACAAGGCTAAATCCAACTATGCCCTTAGTCATCATTTAGCTAAAGTAAGGCCTTAGGAACCAAAAAATCAAGAACCTTATTCTAGAACCTTGTTCCTATCTTCCATCATTTGAAAGTTGAATATAAGTAATCCCTTATGAAGTGCAATAACTTAAATAATAGAATTTCTTCATTTCTCTATGACCCACATTTGGATCTAGTTTAGGCATGATCTTGAAACAAAAGAGATAATTGTGTCCAAGAAATTATGATATAGGTGACCCTTATCCTAGGAACAAACATCATTGCTAACCCTAATCTCCATAATCACACCTTTTATCTCTATTTTAAGCTTTGGTAAAGTCATATGATGGCCCCATAGAAAAAACCTCATGGCAAAAACTTACCGAACTTCATCAAAATCAAAGACCTACTTATCCCTATGAAGCCTCTGTGGTGTATGAACACCTCTTCCAATGCCATTATTCTTTTCCTACATGTGTGTTTTTGTAGGTTTTGACCTCTGTGGAGATATCTTAGAGGTCTTGGGATCATCTTGCTTGAGATCTAGGATCTTAGGAAAGACATCTTGGAAGACAAGAGACATCTAGGCTAAGTTGAGGGCTTGCAAGAGATGTCTTGGATTTGTGACAAACATCTCAAATGAGACATCTCAAGAGATAGGATACATATCAAACATTACGTAAGAAGTCTTATCAAATGTGTAGACATCTCAGCTCAGATGTCTCAAAATTGACTAAAACATCTTAGCTATAGTACGAGATGTCTTAGCTACAGTACAAGATTTCTTAGCCAAAAGTGAGACATCTTACTAGAATTGCTAGTTTTTTAGTGAGATATCTCGAAAAAGATAGAGATCATCCAAATGGGAAGGAAACTTTCAAAATTAGCATTCTAAATTTGGAATTACCTAGGAGAATGTGGAAAAAGATAAGAATAGTAAAAGATCTTCAATTTTAACTTGAGGAAGGTTTCCTAAGATTTTTGTCTTACTTGGTTAATAAATATGGATTGTGTTTCATGCTTCTACACCAAGGAAAGGTCATTAGATGTCATGACAGATGTCTTGGTAAGAGCTCTTGAGTTGACAAGAGCTTATCAAAAATATGATAGAACACACTTAGTGAGTTCATATGTGGTTGTAGCTCCAAGGTCAATGTGTGGTGTATAGGCTTATGTATTCTTGTCTCTCGTGTACTTGTGAGTTAAGATCTCAATCCCAAGTTATGAGAAGGTCTCTCTATTGGTTATGTCCTACATTGAGAATAACCATTATGTAGTTGTGAAGCCTCATGCTCTACAGCATCATCTGAGTATGTGAGATTGTTTGACATTTTGTGGGTTGTGGAATCCTATTGTAATCTTCTCTTTAAATAATTGAAGATAGCTACTTTTCCTATTTTCTAGTAAATTAATTATCTTTTCATAATATATGAATTTAATATTAAAAGGTGATTTAATATTGGAGTGAACTAACTCTAGCTAATTATTGGTATTAGAGCTTAGTTTTTCTTACACTTATTTAGAAGATTTCTATCATGTTTAGATGACATCCAAGAAGAAATAGGTTCAAGACTTGAATAAATACATGAAGTGCATGAAGTCTACCTTCCAACTAATGGTTACTTAGTTGGATGAAATTAGTTCCAAGGTAGACAATAATACTAGTCCCAGGTGTATTCAAGCATATGGAGATGATAAGCATTCATGTTCAAATGAAGAGGTTTCACAGCCTAGTGGAGATAGAATACGTAATGAGGAAGGATAATCTAGCTATGAGAGTGTAGAAACCCATCAAACAAGGATTCCAATGGGGAGGAAAGCTATTTTTCATATGAGAATTCTAAGGGCTTAAACGGTGGTTAATACTTATTCTCTTGGAAGCTTGATGAGGAAGATTATGCAAGGCTTGCCAAAGCATTCAAAATTGCTGCAAGATTCTCATACATTGAGTTGAATATTTTCAATGATATAGATGGCACCAATGCTTTTTTAAGTCAAATAAAGGTACATAAAAGCACTTCAAGTTGGAAAAGGTACAAAATAACTTAAGGGTACCTATTGCTAAATCTAGATTAGAAGGAATATCTTCTTATTTATGAGAAAAGAAGTCCTAAGATTATGGAAGGTAAAATGGTCAACCCATTAGAGAGTGAAATCTAATGAAATATAGGTTGAGAAGAAAATTTGAACAATCTTGTCAGAGGCAAGAGAACATTGTGAAGTTGAAATTTCTAAGGAAAGGTAATAAGAATGTGAAAGAATTCTACCTCAAATTTTGTGATCTATTTCATCAAGCTAAGGTAAACTAGAAGGAATATGAATAGGATTTAATCTTTTTTAGAAAGTCTAAAAATGGCATATTAGTAGGAGTTGTCTTTTTATGAGCCATAAAATCTCAATGAGGCATATGATTTGGCACTCAAGGTTGAAAAGAAATTAAGTGGATTCGAAAAAAAGAACAAACAAACTTCCAAGAGGAAGAACAAGTGATCTAAATATAAGAAGGGATCCAAGTCCAAATCTGAAGTAAAGGATGGCAGCCATGACAAGAAGATAGAAAAGGATAATGAGAAGGATAAAGCCAAGAAGGAACAAGGTACGGGAGGTAAGGATCAAGGTGATAGCTCATCCAAGATTCAATTCTTTAACTGTGGAGAATGGGATCACAAGTAATGGGAATGTTCACTTTACAAGGCTGCCAAGGGAAAATATGTGTAAACCATAGAGGTGGAGGAGACTTCAAGAAAATCTCTTCAAAGAGGTAATCCTAATGCTCCCAAGATTAAGGAAGTTTTTGAATAAAATTCTTGTGCATTTATGGGGAATGTGAATAAAGGAGACCATCCTACTAGAAAATTATTATTTTAAACTAGAACTAGATGTTTGCTTAGTGGGGAATGGATTCATGTTTTGATTGATGGGGGAGCCTAAGAAAATGTTATTTCTTCTAGGGTGGTTTCTAGATTGGGTTTGACAATGAATCCACATCCTAGACCCTATCAGGTGCATTAGTTGTCTACAAATTTCTCTCAAGAGACGAGGAAACAATGTACATTAAAATTTAAAATTTAAGGTTTTCATGATATTGTAAAGTGTGACGTGCTTCCAATAGATTTTGCTGATGTAATTCTTAGTAGACCTTACAATTTTAACAATGGTGCTTAGTTTGATGAGCAAAAAATTTATGAAACATATCTAGATCTAATGGAATCCATGATTTGATTCCCATGACAGTTGAGCAAGTGAGGCAGCAAAGCTTGCTTAATGCTTCCTTAATCCTTCTATGAGAGGGAATATATTAAGAAACATAATGAAATAGGTTTTGCATTTGTTGTTGTATTAATAGTTACTTTTAATAATGATGATGTGCAAGATGAACTTGTACAAGTATGCTAGGCTTGAAGAAGAAATTTGGAAAGATATTCAAGGAGAAACCAGATGGTTTATCATCCATGAGGAATGTATAGCATTAGATTAATTCCATCTCTGGTGCTACCATTCCAAATGAGAGAGCTTAACAAATGACACCAAATTAATGAGATAAATTTCAAAGGCAAGCAAAGGAGTTACTTGCAAATGGCTTCATGAGGAAATCCATTTCACCATGTGCAGTTCCAACAATGCTAGTGCCAAAGAAGGATAGTGATGAATGGAGGATGTGCATTGATTCCAAGGTAATGAATAGGATAAGAGTGAGGTATAGGTTTTCTATTATAAGGATGGATGATATCCTTACCAATGCTAATATTTTTAACAAAATTGATTTAAAGAGTGGATACCATCAAATAATAATCAAGCCTTGTGATGAATGGAAGATAGCTTTCAAAACATCATATGATTTGTTTGAGTGGTTGGTGATGCCATTTGAGCTCAAGAATGCACCTACTACATTCATGAGTTTGATGCATGATACATTGACGAACTTGATTGGTCCATGTTGTATCATATTTTTTGATGATATTTTCATACATAGCTCTAATAAGACAAAGCACTTAGATCACTTAATGATGATATGTCTTAAATTAAAGGAGGCATAGTTAGTTATCAATGTGAAGAAAATTCATTTTTCAAGAGGGAAACTACATATTTAAGACATGTGGTTTATAAAAATCAAATTCAAATGGAAGCTACCAAGGTGTAGGCAATTAGAGATTGGACCAACTCCTAAGAATGTTGGAGAGGTAAGATCAGTCCTTCATTTAGTAGGTTTTTATAGATGGTTCATTACAAATTTTAGTGGTATTTCATGACATATGTTTGCTTTGTTGAAGAAAAATAAAGATTTCAAGTGGGATAATGAAATCCAAGGGAGCTTTAAATTATTAAAAGAAAAAATTACTGGTGAACAAGTGCTTGCAATTCCAAGTTTTAGAAGTTTTTTCAGGCGGAGATGGATACAAGTGGACTTACCATTAGTGGGGTACTTTCACAAGAAGGTAGGCCTATTGGTTTTCTTTTAGAAAATTTGAATGAGTCAATGTAAAAATATAGCATATATGAGAAGGAGTTGTATGTTATTCTTCAAGAAATCAAGCATTGGAGGCATTACATGTTACCCAAAGAGTTCACTTTGATTATAGATCATAAAGCACTATAATTTCCAAACTCTCAAAATAAGTTAAGTGCAAAGCACATGAAATGAGTTGCATTGTTACAAGATGTTACATCCCCATTCTCAAATGATGCTACTACATAACAAAGGTGTTGCCTCTTCATAATAAGTGTTATTGTTTTTTTAACAAGACTCGAAAGGGTGGTTGTAACTAAAACCCGAAAGGGCACATTGTAATAACGGATATATCTCTTGAGGTAATCTTTGGGGGTTTGACCCAAGGCATGTATACCCAGGTTTAGAGGTCATGCCAAGCATGGAGTGGCAAAGCTAGTACAGGCAAGTCACAAGAGCCAAGTGAAGTAGGATAGGAAGTGAACTTGCCATCCCTTCTGGATAGGTAATAGGCCTAACCATGATAGTAATGCTGGATTGCCTCTAAGGGATAGATGTCAAAGGAAGAAAACCCCAAGGAACACTCTCAAAGCATGATTTAGATACACTATTCCACATCAATAAAGCATTCTTTTTTTTCTCCTTCTACACTTTCTCTATTATTTCCTTTATGCATAATATCAAATGTTACATATATTTGATGTTTGGTATATCATATTCTTATGCATAATGTCTAATATAACATATATTTGATGTTTTTTATGACATTTAGAAATGGGATGTCACACAAGAGTTTAATTTTTTGTGAAGCAAAAAAGTGAAAAAACAAATGTGATGGCTAATGTTTTGTCTAGGGTGCATGTGGTTAATTTCAACATACCTCATATGGAATGTATGGGTGATTTTTCTTATTTTTATGAACATGATGTTAATTTTGGATAAGTTTGGAGAAGCCTTAAACGACCATTGTTGAGTAGGATAGACCAATGAAGGAACTATCACATTCAAGATAAACTATTATTTAAAAATGGAAAGGTATATATTTCTAATTATGATTTTAGAAAAACTATTTTGTTTGAAAAGAATTGTAGTGGCATGGCAAGTCACATGAGTAGGGATAAAACATTAAAACTTATGAGTCTACACTATTTTTGGCCTAATATGGCAACTAAATTTTTGAAATTTATGAAGGAGTATTTGACTTATCAAAAGTTCAAAGGAGGTAAAGGAGTGGATGGACATTATATGCCTTTATCAATTCCCAAGGGTCTTTGGAAAAGTGTGTCTATGGATTTTGTGAGTGGTATTTCAAAAACCAAGAGTTGAAACAATGCAATTTTTTTTGTGGATAGGTTCTTCAAGATGACACACATCATTCCATACAAGAAGGTGAAAGATGCTTCTCATGTTACAAATTTATTTTTCTAGCATGTTGTGAAGTTGAATGGAATTCCTTTTAATAATGTTAATGATAGATAATTCAAAATTACAAGTCATTTTTGGAGATCCATTTGGAAACTTTTAGGGAAAAAATTGAATTTTCCCAATGCATATCATCCATAATTTGATGAACAAATGGAGGTGGTAAACAAATACTTGCTAAACATATTGAGATGTTTGTATGCTAGATAGCCAAATAGGTAGAAAAACTTGTTGTGTCATGCTAAGTTTTTATATAATGATGCTTTTCATGTTGCTATTGGGAAAAGCCCATTTGAGTTAATGATGAGAACTTCACACATCTTGTGTGTAATCCTCAATGTATTTTAAATATGTGAGTCATGTTTTAGTGTGTCTTCTTATGTTGACCTTGTTCTAGCATGTTTGCACTTATTTTAAGTGTATTTTTATGAGTTTAGGGGGTTCTGAGGTGTATGGAAACTTGTTTAGAGGTATTTGGAGGTTCCAAACCTCAAAAAAAGTGTCTTTATTCTTGGCCCTAATAGGAGAGATGTCTCCCTTGCAGTGTAGACATCTTTCCAACATGTAATACATCTCCACTACATACAAGACGTCTCCTATTTCTCCAATACATCTCGTACTAAATGGACATCAAATTAAATGGTAAATTGGAGGAAACACAAAAGGTCATACTAAGAAGCTATAAATAAAAGTCCAAGGCGTAAGCCTGGGAAAGAGTGAGAGAAGAGGGATTTAAAAGATGTCTTGAGAGCTTGTGCAAGAAGAGAGCTTATGTAAGAGATTTTTAATGAGGTAAGGGAGAGCACTTGAGAAAATTTGAGAGAATCTCTTAAAAGTATCTTTTCTTAAGCTTTAGCTCTATGGTCAATAAATTGAGGATTGAGAGGGGACATGTGTGGCCTCTAAGATCCTTGGGAAAGTTGTGAGTTGAGCTTAGCTCCTCATCTTTGATGTATTTCTCTACATTTTTAGAGTTTTCTTAATAAAATGGATATTTTCTCTATTTCATTGTGTTCTTGTTTTATAAGCTAAAATTTTCTTAGGAAGCTTATGGAATAGATCCTTTTGGAGTCTATTGAGGTAGTCTCCACATCCAATTAGTATTAAAGCACTTGGGTTGGAGGAATCCATACATAAATTGGTGATCTTCAACAAGCTTTTGAAGAAATTTTAAAGAATTTTGAAGCTTTACAACCACTTAAATTTTGGAGAACCTAAGATTGGTAGACTGCTTGAATCTTATAAGATTACGTTCCTCTTTGGTAATTGAGCATCCATTTGCTTGAAAGGCTAGGATTTAAAGTCAATTGCATGTTCATTATACTTTGTGTTACCTTAAATTATTAGAATTGTTTGAAGATCCAATCTTGTTGCTTTAAGATTTTACCTTTAGCTTTATGAAAGGTATCACTCCTGAGAAGAAGACTAATTAAGAGCTCAAAGACTTCTTCAAGGCTTTTGTGGCTGAAATGCAAGAAGTCCTTCCCAAAGTAATGACTAGAAAACCCTAATATATTGAAGAATCTTCAAGAATAAGTAAAGAGAATATTGAACAAGAGAATCCTTTTACATCTATGAAAAGATCAAGAGGAATAAATGATCAAAGAACTCCAAGGAAAGAAGAAATTGGAACTCAAAGATATAATCAAAGGTTTTCTTTTCTTCATAATAAAAAGAAAAATAATGATGAAAGGTTTCTAAAGATCTTAAGAAGTGCTTTAATAATTGCTCATGTGGATATTCCCATCTTTAAAGGTGTTGAAGATACAAATTTCTTTCTTTCTTGGCTTAGATTTGTAAATAAGTATTTTCTTATTAAGAAACTTTCTAGTGAGTTAATGATTCATGTTGTTGAGAGTAACCTTAAAGGATTGGCTACCAAATGGTGGAACAAGGAATGTCTCAAATACATTGAAGAACATGGAAAGCCTATTAAGAGTTGGCAACTCATGGAATTCATACTAAATAAAAAGTTTAGGAACACATCCTTCTATCATGAAGCCATCAAGAAGCTAAAATTTCTCAAACAAGGAGATCAAGAGGTAATATATTTTTATGTTGAGTTTTGTAAAGCTTTGGAAAAGGTTGATGTTTATTGGACTAAGTATGAGATAGCTTCTAACTTCATTATGAATTAAAAATGCAATATCAACAAGAATTAGCCTTCTATGAGCCCAATACTCTTGATGAAGCCTATGATCTTGATCTTAAGGCAGAAATAAAAATCACAAAGTGTAACTTAAAGAAGGACAAAGATCACAAGAAAAGAAATGAGAAAGACATAGCTCACAAGTCAAGATTCATCCAAGAAGGATGATGAAGATGAACCAAAGAAAAAGAAAAGGGAGTCTACTTCTCGTAGGAGATGAAGAAGAAGGGAAATATCTCCAAGAGGTAAAGATATATGTTATAATTGTAGTGAATTAGGTCATAAATAATGGAAGTGTGATGAGCGGCAAGGATACCCCTACATTCAACCATACGAATACGAGCGTTCTCACACACAATCCAGTCAAAATTCGCAGATGGACTAGTTGTGGCACCTAGATCATTAACCTTAGGTCGCAGTTCGCTATCTTCTCACCTGGACTAGTATTTATATTTGTCACATATGGTTTAGTTCAGAGTAAGGTGTATGATATGTTTCCTAATCTAATGCTACTCCTGAAGGTAGTGAAAAGTAATATTAACTAAGCTAAGCTAGGAGGAAAAGGGTAAGAGAATCTAATCTAGCCTAAGTGCGATGAGCAACCGATTCCTTGATCATTCGTACACATCTTGGACTTCGTGCATGACTACCACTAGGATTACCAAGTGCAGATCCTAGGTACGCCACTAGGATACCAAGTAGTCACACTTAAATGCTCGTAATCAAGTCGTACTCATTCCACGTTCTAGGAGTTTAAGGGTGAGAGAAAAAGTAGTAAATAACATTAAATAAATAAACAAATAAATAACAAAGTGAATGCTGCAATGATGAAGTAATCTTGATCTTTATTGTTGGTCATGTGCACATCCAAGTATGTCACACTCGAATAAAGAATTCCATACAATTACATTCACCACACTGCAGGCAGACACGGGAAAATAATCTAACTCTGGAGGGATCAAACTGCCAGAGTCTAGCTACAATCTAAAAATATGATCTCAAATAAGGGAGAGCCACTTCTTATTTATAGACATTGCAGTGGACTGCGATATCGCGTACGCGATATCGCGGTGGACGCGATATTGCATCCCATCATACCCCCACAACTGAATAAAAACTTGTCCTCAAGTTACAAAGAGAACAAGCTCCATTGATTACACAGTGGATAGGTATGGGATTATTAACTAGAAAAAGAAATGGAATAATGCCATAGTGTGGAAAGACACAACATAGAAAAATACTACAACTACAAAAATGTGGAACTCATGTAGTTCTTGGTGGTGGTGGCTCCTCCATGGGCGCCTTCCCTTTGTCATGTGCTCTAGGCTTGGAAGCTTGATAGTGTTGAAGTATGGCCTAGAGCTTCTCCTCTTCAGTTCGAGGGTCTTGTGCCATCCATGCGAGTGTTCTGATGTTTGACGGAGTCGGCACTTCCCACGGACAGGGTAGTTGTGGGAACATCTGGTTGGCTTTAACATACCATGCCACGAACACCCATCATTCCTCCTTGTAGGCTATGGCTTTGTCTTTATATTTGTGAAGATCTGTTAGCTGTCGAGCCAAGTCGATTGCAACATCTTTCTATCCTTGGTAGCTTGCTTTTACCAGCTCGAGTTTAGAATTTGCAACATCCATTTTTTCAACTAGCTTCATGCATTTTGCAAATTTTCCTTCATATTTGATATGCATGGAAGCTACCTGCTAATCAAGCTCTATTCTCAGATGCCTTACTATTAACATGGCAAGGTTGGCATATTTGAGGTTTGCCAACTCCATGTATTCTGTCAAGTCCTGGATTTGCAGGTCCCAATTCTTAACTTCCGCTTGGTGGGCGAAGGCGTAAGTGTCCAATATGGTCCTCCAATGAGTGTGTTGAGCACTAAGAGTGTTGATTTGAGCCTTGGCCATATGGATCTCTTTTTTCAGGATTTTTTTATACATCCCCACCTGATCACGGAAATGCTCCTTCAGCTTCTCGTGTCGTTTAGTGCCACGCGCTTATCTCAATTGCTAATTTTTGGTCAATAGCGTGTACCTCCTCCATTGAGAGGGTTCGATTCTCTCTGGCTAAACGACTTACATCTTGGTTGACCCAAATGAATTGTTCTCATTGCTAATGAAAGTGTTCATCGAGAACATTCTTTTGTTTCTCCACAGAGGTCAACCGAAGGTTATCTACAACCAACTACTTATTTTCTTCTTCTAAGGCCTTGAGTGCCTTAAGATGCACATGGGTTTACGCTTCTGCTACAGAGGCATCCCAAAAAGCCTTCTCCTTTTCTTCGGCCACTCTTTTATTCTCTGCAGTTAGCTTTGTTAATTGCTTGGTTCTAAAATTTTCTAGCTGGTCCATGAGAACAAATTGCAGAGGATCCCATTGTGCTGCTTGTAAGGCTACGAGCTACTCTTATAATTTCTGCACTTCAGCTTCAGCATGCTCGAACTTGACTTCATATATGACCAGCTTCCCCTTTGTGGAAATGAGGTCTGATTGAATTGTTGTCACATCCTAAGGGATGTCAAATAGGGAAGTCATTACTTGTCTTGTTTGAAGTAATTTTTCAAGTACATCCTCATGTTCTGCAGGAGTCATTGAGGTCCTAGCAAGAGTTTGAGCATCCCGTGCTCCTGAGAGATCTGTCGATGGCACAACAGGTACGTTGAAAGATTCTTTGATGTAGTCAATGACCACTTCAACAGCTCCCGCGACATTCTAGTATTGCATAACCACCACAGTGGCCCCTTCACCAGTCTCTAACACCTAAAAAGATGCCATGTTTCCAGAGATCTGTTGTGACCATCTACTATCCCCTCCTCCTATTTGAATTGATAATTACCCCCTTGTACGATCTATTGAAACTATAGGCTGGACGGCATCATCGATGATGCAAAAGAGGTTTGCATCATCACAACTTCCCCAACTAACCATTTCAGCGATGGTCCTAAGATAGCTCATCAACGATCTATAGTCTTGCGGTGGCAGCTGATCCTAGCCTATGCTAGGCCCTGCTTCTTGTTGTTGGCTAGGACCCATGGCTGGAGGTTGACTAGGTCCTACAAGTTGAGTTGTAGGTGGTCCAATCATCTGTTCTTCTTCTTCATTTGGTCTCAACTCTTCACCAGTGCTCTTTCTTAGAGCTGGCATCTTTAACAATTTGGCATAAGAAGCATTTTGGGCTTTTCAAAGGACATCATTTGTGTATCCCCAAATACCAGCCCATTGGCATATTTTTCTCATAAGACAGGTTAAAGGCAACGCCATCTTCCCTAACTTCTGTTCTTCGAATCACCTTAGGATCTCCGTCAAATATAGATGAGGAAGGTTAGTGTTAACCTTTCCCATCAACACTGCACATCCTCTAGCCGCATACGTAGATATTCTTTTTAAGTCTTTTGTGGGGAAGAGGTGATAGGTTCCTATTTTGAAGTAAACTCTCTCTTCCATCGTCAGCTCACCAAAAGCTTTATCTCTACCATAAGCCTTCTCTAACCAATCCTTTCGCACATCGGGGTCTAAATGGGTAGTTAACCGAGCAACATGAGGCCCTAAATTTGAAAGATTTAACACTTCTGAAATAGCCTGTGTAGAGAAATCAACTGTCACACCACAAATGTTAACTGTGGTGCCTTGCTCCCTATTGTGCCAAAACTAGTACGTTTCTCCTAAGTACCAGGCACTACTTTCAGAGAGGATAGGCCATAAGGGACACCCTTTAAGGTGATCCCTAATAGCCTCAGGAGCGAACTCTACAAAAGATTTGAAGTTTAGCTCCATAATCACTGCAACGAATGTGGACTTCTCATGGATAGCCTGAACACATTCCAGGGGCAACGTGAGTTGTTGTCCCAGTTCAGGCGCAAAAACAACTCCTCCTTCTGCCTACCTAGATCATCAGGTAGGAGGTTCTTCTTGATGGATGCTGAAGGATTGCACCTCCTATTCTATGTGTTGTCTGGTAGGGCCTTGTCTTCCACCTCTTCGAGGTTGTTTCGTTCCACCTTGAACAGGATCCTCCTGTTGTGCACGTTTTGAGGCCATTCTGCAATCACACGAATCAAGCGTTAGTAAGGTTGGTTTTCAAACTTAAGTTATACCTTACTGCTTACCCTAATTAAAGCTCTTATGTTATAACGTGTGATCATGCCCGAAAATTATAATAATGGGTCTTGTGACTTAGGCGGTTTCCATTTTAGTCTCTCGGTGTACTTAAGGTCATATGATTGTTGGCACAATTATTCTAAGTGTTAGTGTTAATTACCTTAACTGATTTCCTTTGGGTGATGATAAATTTCAAAAATTTTAGGTACTTTTTGATAAGTGTCTCTCCCCCATGACTAAACTGAACACTCTAGGTTCAAGCAGGTTCAAACGAAATTAAAATTTGAGCACTAGTGCGTGAGATATGAGTGAAAAAGCAAGGGTCACACAATTGCAAGTCGCAAAGAAAATTTTTCAACAACTCCCCCTGTAGAAATGGCAAAATGATGCTAAGTGTTGCAGCAGGCGTTCCTATTTATAGATAAATAGGACGCGATATCACTTATGGTACATCGCGTACGCGATATCACGTGGGATGCGATATCGCGTACGCGATATCTCGTCCCTACTAATGTGAGACACATGAAAATACCAAATTTTTAATGATTTTTCTTGAAATTAATGTTAAATATTGAGGACATTGGCAAGTATTAAGATGTCCTAAGGTAATTTTATCGATTTGAGAGGCATTAGTAGTGATAGGGATGTGAACTTTAGCAATAAAAATTTGGCGGTTACGAAAAAAGGGAATGTAATGGTACATTGGAACGTTAAAGTTGAGAGGGATAATAGTAGGGATAGAGAATTATGAAAAATTAAGGTGAGGGTAAGAAATTGTGTGTGTAAGCTATGTCCTAAGCAAAGATTACAAAAAATTACATAAGTGGGTCCTCCCCAAAGCAGGTTTCAACCTATTATGCCCTTGTGTAACCACACTTAAAGTGTCCGTGGGCACTAGAAGGGTTAAATGTAATCCACACTAACTCCACAAAAAACACACATGTAAATATCACCGGAATGAGATGAAAATTCTATGCTACATGGGACATGAGATACAATTACACAAACAGTGAGATCAGATGAACTAAGGAAAGGGATCATAGAGATTGGGACATGAGGTAACTGACCCAGGTCACAGTGAATCCTATGTGTAAAGCATGATTAACGTGTCATTAACCTGTCATTCCAAGATCAGGACTAAGTCCATTCCTCTAATCAGTGACATCGCATTGTTTCATCCCATGATGAACGACTATGAGAGTACCATAACAACAAGGCGTACGATCACTTGGCGTTTAGTACAAGGGAGGAGTGATTTTTGTTTTATGGCACTTTCTTTTTCTTTTTCTTTTTTCTTTCTTTTTTTTTTCTTTTTTTTTTTTCACTCTACTGATTCCAAAGAATCCGCCAACCTTTAGGCATGGGTGCATGTCTTTCCAGTAGGACCCCCTAGATAGCTTTTGATTTTTGAGAGCCCTTTAGATTACCCTTACTCCCATTTTTCATTAGATCTATAAGGATCTTAGTACAACCACGTTGCATGATAACTCCCACAAACGTCACCAAAGAGAATCCACAAGTCCCTTTGATGTCACACCCTAATCATTCCCTCTTGGTCCATCCTTCTTCATTCTAGGTACAATGAACACAAAATTAATTTTAAGTTTTAAAAATTTCAAGAATATCACTGTACCCTTGGACAAAACCTCTTATTTATAGAGTGGATGAGTGGGTGTAATGAGCTCACTATTCCAAATAATTGATCACTCATGAATTAATAACATAAAACACACCTCAACCAACGATCCACATGAGTGTTTTATTCATAGATGAGATTACTTACAAAAACAGAAAAAGACAAAAACACACAAAAAGATAAAAAGATAAAACAAAAAGTTGAAAAATGAAAAACTGAAAAACAAAAAGTTATAAAATTAAAAAAAATGAAAAATATTTATTAATCTTGCTTGTTATTAGAATGGGGGGTATCCCCCATAACTAAATGATTGAGTATGGCAAGGATTAATAAATGGAAAATAAGGATCCTTGCATGTTGGAAGTATTGGAACCAATCTATACTTATCCCCTCGGGGTTCACACACTTGATTATAATAAGCATAGTGGAGCACTTTATACGATGTAGGTCCCAGATAACAAGTTGACCCACTATGATGTTTATGACCGTTAGATGGTATGCAAGGATTGGATTGATGATGCCTCCCATGGTTGTGTTCATTGGGCCATATGGTTGTTGGAGTGTGAGTTCGTGGCCCTAATGAAGTTACATGAGGTGTTGGGTTTGAAGGTAAGGGTGCACCACAGTATGGGACTTATGCTAAGTTGGAAGATGCAGTGGCCTCGGAATTATGTTGTCCCTTCTTACAGTCGTGTTTAAAGAAAGGACGCCTTTGATGTTGAGGAGGCTTTTCACTGTTGTTGGAAGTAGTAGCACAAGTGTTATTCGTGGGTTGTTGCGGTGGCACAAACACCTTAGGAACAGTTGGTGGCATTGTGAAAGGAGGGAAAGGATGAGAATGTGGAAAGTTAGGAGGAATATAAGGTGCATAAGGTGGTGGTTCTGTTGGAGGTATGGGCTGATAGTATTGAGGAGAATGGTATTGTGGTGAGATAGAGTATGTTGGCCCAAATGGAGAAATAGGATGTTGAACATGATAAGCATTTGAGTTTGGAAAATATGAAGGGTGCCTCCAGTCTATGGGTGGTTTCCCCCACTACTAGGATGGTTGCCACTGTGGTCTAACACAGTATCTCTGTACGAACTCTAGATGTAACATGTTTCCCCAATGCTCATGTAGATGTAACAATATTGGGCACTGGTCCTTGGGGTGATCGTACAGGCATATGTTCCATTCATATCTATGATTGGAAGTTGAGCACTTATTTCCTTTATTCTTTTTTTCTGAATGTCTACTGTTTCATCCTGCTTCTTGGGTTGTCAAAACTCTATCTCCAATGGTATTGATATATTCTCCACACTTTTGATACATCCATTCCAACATCTTATTGATCTTTGCCTTGGCTTCTTCCAACGATTTTTGTATTGGCAAAGATGATGTTTCCACCTTGACATTTGTTGATATCTCCTTTTTATGATCATGGACCTTTTTTGAGTTAATATTTTGGTCCCATTGATGTTTTTCAACACTCTCCCATCTAGCCAATTCTCCTTCTTCTTTTTCTACCCTCTTAATAAGCTCTTCGATTTGATGAGTTCGTAGTTGGTATAATTGACCTTGGGCATATCTTCCTAAGGTCTCTCTTGTGTCATTATGTAGCCCATCAATGATATGGTACATTAGCCTTTCCTTGGAAAACCCATGGCCTGAAAAATTGTTTAATAGTGCATAATATCTTTCTAAGGTCGTGTCCAAGGGTTCATGTTGTGCTTGTTTCCATCCTTGGATTTGTTTCCTCAAGGCTGACACTCTTGCGTAGGTTTGATATTTTTCGTTAAAGACTTCTACCATTGTTGACCAGCGTCGTATTGAATTTGGTTTTAACGATCTATACCATACTTTTGCTTGGTCAACGAGCATCATAGGGAAGAGCTTAAGTTTTTGCCACCCATTATCAATGTTATTCCATGTGTAGGCATCGTAGAAGGCTTGTAAATGTTGATGCGAATCTAAGTCATAGCCTCCTGAAAATTTTGGAAAGTTATTTAAATCGAGCCTGGGTAGTCGGCTCTCTTTATGATGCCTACATGAGATTTGAACAGCCTCTTGTATTTGAGTTAAGCTTGTAGTGGTCAGTGGGGGTTCATTGTCATCGAGTAAGTTATGTTTTCATGTGTTGCGATGATGTTGTTTTTGTTCATGTTTATAAGAAACTCCCACTTTAGGTTGTATACTCCAATCTTCATCATCATATAATTCATTGGTTCTCCAATAAACTTCCTCACTAAGTGTGGCATTATTATTATCTTGTAGGAGAGGCATTTTGTGAAGCTATGTGTGAATTATGTGTGACCTTTAATAATTATTTCTTCTTTCTAAGAGATATATCGTTAAGTTCTTATACAGCGACCTTGTATGATCTAACTAATCTAGATAACTAGCACCGTCCCCGGCAACGACGCCTATGATGAGCAACGAGGATACCCCTACACTCAACCATATGAATACGAGCGTTCTCACGCATGATCTGGTCAAACTCCACAGACAGACTAGTTTTGGCACCTAGATTGTTAACCTTAGATCACAGTTCATTGTCTTCTCACCTGGACTAGTATTTATATTTGTCATGTATGGTTTAGTCTAGAGTGAGGTGTATGATATGTTTCCTAATCTAATGCTACTCCTGAAGGCAGTGAAAAGTAATAGTAACTAAGCTAAGCTAGGAGGAAAAGGGTAAGAGAATCTAATCTAGCCTAAGTGCGATGAGCAACTGATTCCTTGATCATCCGTACACATCTTGGACTTCGTGCATGACTACAACTGGGATTACCAAGCGTAGATCCTAAGTACGCCACTGGGATACCAAGTAGTCACACTTAAATGCTCGTAATCAAGTTGTACTCATTCCGCGTTCTAGGAGTTTAAGGGTGAGAGCAAAAGTAGTAAATAACATTAAATAAATAAACAAATAAATAACAAAGTGAATGCTGCAATGATGAAGTAATCTCGATCTTTATTGCCGGTCATGTGCACGTCCAAGTACATCACACTCGAATAAAAAATGTCATACAATTACATTCACCACATTGTAGGCAGACACGGGAAAATAATCTAACTCTAGAGGGATCAAACTACCAGAGTCTAGCTACAATCTAAAACTATGATCTCAAATAAGGGAGAGCTGCTTCTTACTTATAGACATTGCAGCGGACTGCGATATCGCGGCAGACACGATATCGCGTACGCTTGCGGCCCATGCTATATCGCTTCCCATCAAAGTGCATAAAGCTAAAAAGGAATGCCTTTAAGGATAAGGAAATTCAAACTATGCAAGAGGATGAGCTTGAATCTTCAAAGAAGGTATGTGAACATGATCCTTTATATATTGCTAATCAAACTAAGTTGAATAGTTGTACTTTTTTCATACATATTAGGGCTAGAACTCATTGTGATGCTAAAGTTAATTTCTTGAGTGTGCTCATTAATGATGGAGCATAAGAAAATGTTATTTCTACAAAGGTTACGTAGTCATTTCATTTAGTTACCATTCCTCACCCTAATACATACAAAGTGCATTGGTTAATGAAGAATCATTATAAGTTAACAAACAGTGCCTCATTGATTATTCCATTTGAGGTTTTCATTATCAGATTCTTTATGATGTATTGCCTATTGATTCTTTAGATCTTATATTTGGTAGAACATGGAATTATGATAATGAGGCTATTTTTTTATGGAGAAAATAATTATTGGATTGTAAGACAAGACAATCATAAGTTTAGGTTATTATCCACTATTATTGATAGTGAGGTTGGTAACTTGAATTCTTCATTGATACTTCCTAGTTATAAGAATGTTGTGAATGTGAATGCTATCTATGATGATGAAATTTCTTTTGATGCTAAAGAGAATATATTTAATATGGATGCCATTACTGATTGTGTGGAGTCTCATATTAATGAGAAAAAGTTTGTTTGTGCTACTATTTAATCTTGGGTGTTGATGGTAATAGTATATTTGTTGATACTTTTGGGCACTTGTGTAAGTGCTAAGCTAAAATTTGTATTAGTAAGGGGATGTTGGAAGAATAAGAAAGATCAACAAGTAGCAAGTGGAGAAATTCCATTGTTGTTTGCACATTGGACAAGAAGACCTACTCCATGGTTGATGGTAACAATTATTTTTCTAGATTCTTATGCCACTTTTGTGCAAGTATGAGCAATCATGGGGATGCAAATCAAAGGAGATGTTCAAATGAAGAAAGAATGGTGGAGCATGAGGATGTGCCTTCATGAGTAAGAGAAGCTTAAAACCAAAATCTCAGTTAATATTTGTTCTCATGTTTTTGATGCATTGAGTATTGATTGTTGTGCTAAGTGTGATGCCCTTGACTCATGGGGACATGGTGTCTTCCAACTTGTGAAAGATCATTAAGCATGATATTTTTAAGGATGGGAGATATGATGATGACATCACCCAACCCTTATGTAATCTTCAATGTATTTTAGATGTGTGAGTCTTATTTGAGTATTTCTTCTTGTGTTGACCTTATTGATGATGATTCTAGGGTGTTTTAGCACATTTGGGAGTGTTTTGAGTCTGTTTTGATGAGTTCAGGGGGTTCCAAGAGCTATGAAAACTTGTTTGGAGACATCAAGAGGTCCATACCTCAAAACAAGTGTTGTTATTCTTGGCCTTAACAGGAGATACGTCTCCCCTGTAATGTAGACATCTCCTCGTCATGCAAGACATCTCCAATGGATACAAAATGTCTTTGAAACACCACCAAGAAAATTCATGCACAACCTTTTTAGCATTATAACTTTTACTCCATAAAACTTGAGGTTGAAATTTCATTATAAAATGTGAAGATTGTAATCCATGAAAAGCAATTTCACATACTTGAACATTTAGGACTAAAAAAATGTCCTAAGTTGCTATAGCCTTACTTTCTAAGTGGAAAAAGTCCTACCATGTCTATATTTTGGCTTGGGAAGGCCAAAAATACCTTTTGGACTTCCAAAATTGGCATTTTCATGGGTTTTTCGAGGAGTATGACCTTTACTCTCCCAACTATGGCCAATGTAGTCACCATAAGGCCAATGTTGCCACATCAAGGCCAATGTTGGAGTGATTAGAGTTTCTATTTTTAACAAATCCCAATGCTGCTCCTACAACTCCAACATTATTATTGGAAAAATAGCATGGGTGGGAGAAGCTAGCATGGATGAAAAGTTTGTTTACTATTATTGGTAACCAATATGGTTTTCGTGCCTTGGGGATATCAAAACTTACCACAAATAGCAGCTACGCTAGAATCAAACACCTGCCACACCTACACATGACACCAATTTGTCAGTAATCATGGCAGAAATTTACAACAAAAATTTAGTAGCCATATAACCTATATAATACTTCTTTAATTCTAGGGTTTCACCATTATTTGCAATTCCTGGTCTTTTGAATTGATAGAAAACACAAAAGCTTTTGACAATTCTTAAGCATGGAACCTTTGTCCATTCAAAATACTTGTAATCTTAAGGCTTGTGATATACTTTTTAGAGCAACACTGGACTACCTAAGCATCAAGAATTCAAATGTAGTATCCCTTTTGTGATAAAATTCCTTCACACACCTTACCCCCCACACCCCTCGCCCTCCCTGTGATCAACATTGCAGATCTGTGAGAAAAACTTGTAAGGAGTTTTGGTTTTGGAAGTTGGGGAATACTTGGATCATGGAGCTAACTGTGGTGTGCAAGACTACTAGCTTCAACAACCTTCAAACTCCACCAAAGCAAATCCCTTGTGCATCCAAGAACTATCTATACACATTCTGAACTTTTTTTATTTTATAATATTTTCATTGTAATAAAATTCATAGTTAATTTTTTGTGCAAAGTTGTTACAATTTTATTTCAGTGCATTTATTTCCTAGATCAAATCTACAATATTTACATTTTGTTTATCCTTGTTTACATTTCTCAAGTTCCTAGGTTTCTTGGATCTTCTTTCTCAGAGGACCTTAGAATTCAAGGCTAAAATTGTTCTATACCCAGGATTTTTGGTTTTCTAGCAACCAAGTTTTTTAGGGGCAACAATTTTCTAGTGCTAGAAGAAGGGCTTCCATCCAAGTTCTGCATCCAATCCCATTTTTCCATTTCGATAACATTTGTTGTAAGTTAAAAAGAATAATTTTACATTGAATATCTTTAAACTTTGATCAAATTTTTCTTACAAGAGAAACCAACACTGCCATCAATCTCCACCCAACATTAAGGTTGGAGGCAATTTGGGTTTTAGGAAAATTTTCACATCAATTGCTGAAATTTGCAAGACCAGTGTGGTTGCCAGTCAACACTACCTTTATGTGTTCTAGAGGCTAGTGTTGTTTTACCACAAGCACTCAAACCCTCCTGCCATGAAATTTTTCAACAAGGCCAACATTGGTCCTTCTCCACCCATCAATGTAGCCTTTGAAAAGACAAATTTTTTTATTTACATTTTTAGAAACATACATTATTCCTACCAAGAGGGAGAACCCTAATACAAGGCAAGTGGGTGAGGTGATTGTTAACATCTTACCTCCTTTTCCCCCTCCAATGTAGCCATTGCTGGCAAAGCCAACGTAGTTGGTGTTGTCAATGCAAAACCATTGTGACTTCTCAAGTGCATGGTGTACCCCTTGTCACTACAAATTGCATTGCATTTTGCAATTGCAATTCACAACATTTTACAGCCATACCTCCTTTGCATCTTAAATAATTACACTTGTTGGAATTTTAATTTAATTAAATAATTATACATTTTATTAAACTAGGTTTAAACCTTTAACCATGTCTTTTAGCCAGTCAACTATTTTTCCCCTCAACTTGACTGATATGACATCTAACCAAGATGCTATGAGGGTCTATGACCTAAAAGACCCTGTCATGGCTCAGTGTAGGCAATTGTTCAAACTAAGGGCACAAAGCCCAAATTTTACTGTCATAAATGAAAATCACTATAACTTCATTTATGTCAAAATCCAAGCTAGCCTCCTCATTCCACAAATGGAGGCTAAGGTTAAATGTAAATATGAACTAATTCACTAAAATGGGAAGGAGTACATACCCTCTCTCTATGACAAAATACCACTCAATGCCTCACTTCCCAAGTATAAAAAGTCTTACCATGTATATATTTGGGCTTGGGAAGGCCAAAACTACCTTTTGGGCTACCAAAATTGGCATTTTCATGGGTTTTGTTGGGGGTTGAGGTGGCGTGGGTATGACCTTTAGTACGCTAGAAGCACCTATGCCCAGCAGTGGAGGGTTTGACTTTCATTCTCCAAACTATGGCTTGCATAGTCACCATAAGGTGAACATTACCACATCAAGGCTAGTGTTGAAATGGTTGGAGTTTCTATTTTCAACAAATCCCAATGTTACTATTGGAAGACCAACGTGGGTGGGAAAAGCCAGCATGGATGAAAAGTTTATTTACTATTGTTAGTAACTAGCATGGTTTTGGTGCCTTGGGGATATCAAAACTTACCACAAATAGCAATTAAGCTAAAATCAAACACCTACCACACTTGCATGTGACATCAATCTATCAATAATCATGGCAGAATTGTATAGCAAAAATTCAACAGCCATATAACCTATATAAGCCAACTTCTTCGATTATGGGGTTTGATGAGTGGCGAGGTACCCCTACACTCAACCATACGAATACGAGCGTGCACGCGCAATCCGGTCGAACTCCGCAGACTAAACACCTTAACGCCACAAGAAACACTTGGGGTTAATCGTTCGTTGTCTTCCCAGGCTTGCTTGTAAGTGTCACGCTGTATGGTTAAGCAAGTCTGAGGTATATGATTTTTTTGGTATTTTTCGGTTTATCTTCTATGTTATCAGAGGAAAGGGTTGAGAAACTAAGCTAACTCTAACTATATTCCTAAGTCTAAATTAACTAGCGTCAGCATCCGTTCCCACTTACCGGACACACCCTGAACTATGCAACTGTGGCTTACCAAACGCTAATCGTTACTGGGATCACCACACGTAACGCAAGTGCTCGAAGTGGTCGTACTGAGGCACCTATTTAGCTTAAGTGTGATAAGCAGCCGATTCCTTAGCTAGCCGTACACACCCGTGGGTGCTCGTAACTAAGTCGTACTTATCACACGTTCTAGCCTAGCAATGAGTAGCCGATTCCTTGACTAGCCGTACACATTGGACTACCACTGGGATTACCAAGCGCAGAATCCTGGAATACGCTACTGGGTTACCAAGCAGCCAATGCTCGTAATCAAGTCGTACTCATGCGTTGCGACAAGCAGCCGATTCCTTGACTAGCCGTACACGTCCGTAGACGCTCGTAATCAAGTCGTACTTGTGCGCACTAGGAAAGCAGTAAATAAACAACAATAAAACCATGTACTGCAAGGTTTATCCAATCAAGTTCGTCTTTATTGCCGTACACAACTTGGGTTCAGGTTACAAGCTGCTCGAATAAAGAGTCGTTCACTCTAGGACTCCTACTGCGGGCACATGGGAAAAAATTCTAACTCTAGAGAGATCAATCTGCCAGAGCTTCGCTACTTCTAGCCAGGATTGGGAAATGAAGGGAGTGCCACCTCTTATTTATAGATATGGCGGCGGACTGCGATATTGTGTACGCGATATCGTAGGGGAAGATGCGATATCGTGGCGGCCGCGATATCGCGTACACAATATCGTGGCACATGCAGGTCGTGTCTCATCATACCCCCATGACTGAATGAAAACTCGTCCTCGAGTTCCTTACAATGATATCAGGTAGGTATGGGATTATTAGGGGAAACGGAACTAATGGGATGACATGTGAACGGTCTTTATTACAAGACTTGACAAAA
>MNCI01008033.1:885323-945953 GCA_015680685.1 Gnetum montanum | reverse complement strand
TCCTTGCCCTTGTCCTAACTCCTCTCGATCTTCCTGTCGAGGCATTTCATCTCTTTTACCTTTACTCCCCATGTTATGCCCATGGTGGCTGCGCCCAGATGTGGAAGGAGAGGGTGAATGATGAGATGAAGGAGAAGAAGAAGGGGATCCATCACCATGGTGATGTTTCTTGCCTTCTCTTCGGCTGCTTCGGCCCCAATCGTTGTGACGATCAACGAGTCTGTCATTAGTGTGAGTAGTTGTTCCTGCCGTGAACAGCTGGTGCTCACGGGGATCAGAGCCTGAAATATGTATCGTTGATATAAGGCCCTGATGCCTAACCTCTTCACTAGAGTGAGGAGGAGGAACATCATTTTCTAAGAAACCCATCGTGAGGGGTTCCTCTTCTCCTATTTCACTAATGACGTGGGGAACCTTGCCCTTCAATAGTGAATGTTGGCTCTCCTGCCTTTCGTCCCGAATACGTTGGGCATTTGTGGGATGATAATCCCTTGTGTCATGGTCATCCAAAACGTATTCTGCGAACAGCTCATGCATGCCAATCTGTACCAAGGCACGGAAAAGCATGTTGGGAGCAGAGCGATCTGGGGGTAACACGATGTTACCTTGCATGTCTCTCCACCGCAGTTGCTCATCTTGATGGAAAACAAAGGTAAAATCCGGCACATACTCATCGGGATGAGTATATGTGACTTTGGATTGTTGAGGACATGGTTGATTTCGGTTATGCGTATGATCCTGACTTTCTCCTGTATTGTCCTTAGGTGAGTTGATTGCATGAGAAGAAGCCATTTCTAATGGTGTGCTAATTTTCACCGTTATTTAATGTTCTTGATTAACTGATTAACCCTAAGGTTCGTTTTAAGCTCACAACGATGTGAGTGATATCCCTTATGTTCAATTGGCGTAAAAACACTTAGTCCCCGGCAACGGCGCCAATGATGAGTGGCGAGGTACCCCTACACTCAACCATACGAATACGAGCGTGCACGCGCGATCCGGTCGAACTCCGCAGACTAAATGCCTTAACACCACAAGAAACACTTGGGGTTAATCGTTCGTTGTCTTCCCAGGCTTGCTTGTAAGTGTCACGGTGTATGGTTAAGCAAGTCTGAGGTATGTGATTTTTTTGGTATTTTTCGGTTTATCTTCTATGCTATCAGAGGAAAGGGTTGAGAAACTAAGCTAACTCTAACTAATGTCCTAAGTCTAAATTAACTAGCGTCAGCATCCGTTCCCACTTACCAAACACACCCTGAACTATGCAACTGTGGCTTACCAAACGCTAATCGTTACTGGGATCACCACACGTAACGCAAGTGCTCGAAGTGGTCGTACTGAGGCACCTATTTAGCTTAAGTGTGATAAGCAGCCGATTCCTTAGCTAGCCGTACACACCCGTGGGTGCTCGTAACTAAGTCGTACTTATCACACGTTCTAGCCTAGCAATGAGTAGCCGATTCCTTGACTAGCCGTACACATTGGACTACCACTGGGATTACCAAGCGCAGAATCCTGGAATACGCTACTGGGTTACCAAGCAGCCAATGCTCGTAATCAAGTCGTACTCATGCGTTGTGACAAGCAGCAGATTCCTTGACTAGCCGTACACGTCCGTAGACACTCGTAATCAAGTCGTACTTTTGCACACTAGGAAAGCAGTAAATAAACAATAATAAAACCATGTACTGCAAGGTTTATCGAATCAAGTTCGTCTTTATTGTCGTACACAACTTGGGTTCAGGTTACAAGCTGCTCGAATAAAGAGCCATTCACTCTAGGACTCCTACTGCGGGCACATGGGAAAAAATTCTAACTCTGGAGTGATCAATCTGCCAGAGCTTCACTACTTCTAGCCAGGATTGGGAAATGAAGGGAGTGCCGCCTCTTATTTATAGATATGGCAACGGACCGCGATATCGTGTACGCGATATCCCAGGGGAAGACGCGATATCGCGGCGGCCGCGATATCGCGACACATGCAGGTCGCGTCTCATCAGGGTTCCACCATTTTTTGCAATTCCTAGGCTTTTGAATTAAGAGAAAAAAAAAAGCTTTTGGCAATTCCTAAGTGTGGAACCTTTGGCTATTCAAAACACTTGTAACCTTGAGGCTTGTATGAGACTTTTTTGAGTAACGCTAGACTACCTAGGCATCAAGACTCCCTATGTGGTACCTCTTTTATGACAAAAGTCTTTTACACATCTTATTCCCCCTATGACCAATGCTACAAATTTGTGGAGAAACTTGTAAGGAGTTTTGATTTTGGGAGTTGGGGAATGCCTAGATCGTGGATCTGATCATGCTGTGCAAGACTACCAGCTTCAATAAGCTTCAAACTCTACCAAAGCAAACTGCTTGTGCACCTAGGCACCATCTTTACACATTCTAAACTTTGTTTATTTTACAATATTTTCATTGTAATAAAATTCATAGTTCATTTGTTGTGCAAAGTTCTTATGCTTTTATTTTGTGCATCTATTTCCTAGATCAAATCTACAATATTTTACATTTCATTTACCCCCATTTACATTTCTAAAGTTCTTGGGTGATTGGCCAGATCATCTAGGATGCCTTGGATCCTCTTCCTTGGTGGTCCTTGGGATTTAAGGCTAAAACTGTTCCACACCTAGGATCCTTTATTTTCCAGAGACCAAAATCTTCAAGCACAACAGTCTTCTCTAAGATCTCTGCACTAGGGATAGGCACCTCCTATTTCTCCAAGAAATCTTGTATGGATTTTAATAGTCATCAAATTGAATAACAAATTGAAGGAAAGACAAAAGGCCACACCAAGAAGTTATAAATAAGACTCCAAGGCTTGAGTTTGGGAAAGAGTAAAAGAAGAGAGATTTGAAAGGTCTCTTAAGAGATTATGCAAGAGAGTTTGAGTGAGACACAAAGAAGAGCACTTAAGAGAGATTAAGAGATTCTCTTATGAGTGTCTTGTCTTAAGCATTGACTCCATGCTGAGCAAATTAAAGATTGAGAGGGAACATGTGTGGCTTCTAAGATGACTAAGAGAGTTGGGAGTTAAGCTTAGCTTCTCATCTTTGATGTATTTCTCTACATTTTGAGATTTTTCTTAATAAAAGGAATATTTTCTCCATTTTATTATATTGTTCTTGTTTTCTAAGCTAAAATTTACTTAGAAAGCTTATGGAATGGGTCCTTTTGAAGTCTATTGAGGTAGGCTCCACATCATGTAAACTATGGTTTTTATCCTAAGATGGTAGACACATTGAAGAGCTTTAATGATGAATATCAACTTAGTGTTGACTTTGTGCAAGAGATGAAGAATTTCCATATACAAGTGAAACCAAATCTTGAGAAGAAGGCTGAAGAGAGAGTCCTCAAGAGGAATGATAACAAATGAAAGCCAAATTTTGTTGTTGATGACTTGGTTTGGATGCACTTGAAGAAGAAATGGTTGAGGGATGTCAACTTTTCTAAGTTAAAAGCTAAGAAGGTGGATCCTTTCAAAGTTAAGGCCAAGATTAATGATAATGCTTTTGAGATTGATTTATCAAATGATGTTGGTATGTCTTTTGTATTTAATGTTTTAGATCTTATGCACTATCATGGACTTGTTAATGAGAAGACTTTATAGGATGACACCGATAAGTTAAAGGGGGCTATTGATTAATGCAAGCCTTTAATGGAGAGGAAGATAATCATACTCAAGCAGAGGGAAGCTTCTAGTATTCAAGAAGTCAAGAGGCATAAGTACTTAAACCATTGGAAGGATCAGTCCACAGATGATGTTATATGGATCCATAAGACCAAACTTCGCAAGTGGGAGATTACTTCAACCCCTATGCCCTTGTTCACATGGTTCACTTTTTGAAGGATGAGAGAGCAAGCGTAGGGATACCTCTTCCGATCCTTTGCTTCTTTCCCTACATGTGTGTTTTTGTAGGTTTTGGACTCCATGGAGACATCTTGGAGGTCTTGGAATCGTCTTGTTTAAGATCTAGGCTATCAGGAGAGACATATTGGAAGACATGAGATGTCTTGTCTAAGTTGAGAGCTTATAGGAGACATCTTGAATTTATGACAAACATCTTAGGAGACAAGAGATGTTTCAAACATTAGGCAGACATCTTATCAAATGTAGAGACATCTTAGAATTGGACGAGATGTCTTAGCTACAATACAAGACATCTTGACTAGAAGTCAAACGTCTCACCAAAATTACTAGTTTACATCGAGGTATCCTAAAAAGGCTAGAGACAACCCAAATAGGCAAGGAAACTTCCAAAATTACTATTCCAAGTCTAAAAAGAACCATAAGAAGGTGAAAATAGATGAAAACAATGGAAGATCTTCAAGTTAAGCTTGAGGAAGGTGAAATTTCTTCTCAAGTTTCCTGAAGCCTATGTAGATTGAGGTGTAACTTGGAATGTTATTATGATCATACTACTTTTTGTAGTTATGACCTTTATAAATAAGACTTTGTGAGTGTTAAGATTTGTAACCCCTAATGCTCCTAACAAAAGTGGCATATGCAAATAGATTATAAAATTGGTCAACATTCCCATAGAATGTAGCATCTTTATGACTACTATCATAAAACTGCTAAAATCAAATCTAGAATTAACACCATAATATACCTTCATTACTGTGCAATGACAATTGAATGTAAAAAATCTTTCTTAGTTGCATTTGATTCCCCAATGACTTGTAAGATACAATAATCTCAGAGTATTAAGATGATTCAAGCAATCCAACAAATAGTTGTACATCATACGCATAGCATAGCTTAGCAGTTTCCTTCAAATTTTTGATATTAAATAAAATAATTAATTCTCATTTTTTTAAGTCTTCTTTTTTCAAAAGAGCTCTAGCAAACATTTCTTTTTTATCCTTGTAAATATCAATAACTATAACTAGTTTATTTGTTTCATCATCTCTAAACGCATGGCACAACCATTGCTATAAGAGTCCAAGATTTTCCTCATATTCTCATTTGATAACAATTTTGTATTTCTAACTAAAAAGTAGGTATCGTCATCCATGCTTACTTCTTCTATTTACTTCTTCACACTTTCTTGCAGAGAAAATTCATAGTAATTTTTGTGGAAAGTCGTATTCTTAATCAAATTAAGAGGCATTTTCATGAACCTGATGGGCTAAATAACAAAATTTACTTTTCCAACTAGAATGATTTTAAAATTAATCTACTTTTTTTTCTTCTCTCAATTCTTTCTTCAATTTTGTGTGTGTATGTACATATTCTTCCTTTGGGAATAGATTCTTAGCTTTTGATGAAGAACATAGACCTTTAAGCATCAAAATGATAAATTAGGATTTTTACACTTTCTAGATTTTATAACATCTCATCTTTTTCGTAAATCTTATTATCATTATAAGTTTATTAACAACAACAAACAATTACAAAAGATGCTATGACATGCTACAACCTATTTACATAGGCTATAAAATTCCTAAAATAATAATTGTATACCATACGTTTTATAAAAGTCCATATAATGAAAATGTGTAAATGTTTGAGGAATGTTTATATATTTGACATATTCCCAATCTAGTTGTAAAAGACCTTCATGTTCCAAAAGAAAAATAAAACAAAATTTTGGTCTCCTAAATTGATTAGTTATTAGTGTCATTGTAGACTAATAAGCTTATGATCATGACATTACTCAAACATTTACACATGTTCTTTATACACAGGCTTTTATGAAAGGGATGATATATAATTATTATTTTAGGAATTTTATAACCTACACAAATAGGTTGTAAGATTTTTATGGTTGTTTGTTGTTGTCATCATTACGAGGTGGATTCCACAATCTATTGAGTAGTCAAGATGTTGAATGTAGGTTTCCTTCTTATCTTCTTTGATTATGATTTTGAATCCTTTATCTATACCCTTCTTATTTTTTTAGGTGGCATCATAGGTCTCTCCTATTGTAAATTTCTTCCATCTCTTATTTCATGCTTATCATCATGTAGATGGCATAGGAGTTCATACTACAACCCTTCAAATGTTATTGGTATTGGCCTTTCAACCAAAATAGCTAATGAATAGCTCTTGTTAATGTATATCTTAGCACTAGCATTAGAAATTAACATTCTAACATAAGATATGAAGGAAGAATCTATGTCTACCTTTTGTAACATAGCCAATATTGAAGGTCACTGATCTTGTCATAAGCTTTTTCATAATGTAATTTTATAAGAACAATATCTTAATGAGTATTAATGGTCCAAGTCACAGCCTCTTCAGCTATGAATACATTATTCAAAATAAATTTTCTTGAAACAAAATTTGTTCATTCTTCTTTGTCTAATTGAGGTAAATACCTTTAAACTTGTAAAGCAAGAGCCTGCGTAATAATCTTATAACTAACATTCAACAAAGTGATTGATTGTCAATTAGTCTCGAATCTATTATATGATTTTAATATGAGTTTTATCAAACCTTGATTAATCATTTGGCCAAGAGAACCTTTATAAAAAGCTTCCTAATGCATGTTGAAAAAATCTTTACTAATATCATTCAAAAAATATTTATAAAACTCACAAAGTAGACCATTTTGACTAGGAGATTTGACGCTCATCATGGTAAATAGAGACATAGAAGTGATCTAAGAGTGTGCATTTTGGATGTGCTTAAACAAAAAAATTATGTTAATACTTAAAACACCTATCAACAAAAGTAGACATAAGCTCTATCTAGTGCATGAAAAACTCTAGGTCAACTCTATAGTTGGACTAAGTGAACCAACCTATATCTTTATTATTGCTACTAACATTAGGATCATCTTGTTGAAAAGCAAAATGCATCCATCCTATTTTATGTGATGGAATTTTTGACATCTTAAAATCTCCACAAATCAACCCAAGAATAACATTGTTAAGTTGAGTCCAACATAGAGCTCTTTCTTGGAAATCACAAAAGGCATATATAGTGAAAATACAAAAGTCAAACCGAAAACATTCAAGCAAATTCAAACATCTATGTTTCCTAGAATAACACTAGAATCAATGTTGAAAATAGAGTATTTTTGAAGTACATAGGACACCATCTTTTGTAACCGGATTAATAAAAAAGTAAATTCCTCTAGGCATTAACTACTGAATTTATATTAAAACCTTTAATTTTAACTTCCTTAATACACAAAAAATCAAAATTCTCATAATGATGTTGAACAATTACCTATCATTAAGGTTTGACAATCCCTCATTAAGGCACAATGCCCAACATCTTTCCTTCTTCAATATCCATGACAAAATAAAAAAGATTAACCTGTTTAAAATTAAATACAACCAAATAAGTCACACTACCTCTTTTATTTATGTGTGAGAACCTATTGTATTCTCTATAACATTCCTAAGGTACTTCTTAAATAGTAGATTTTGATAGTGATTGCTTCTCAACTTTTTTTCTTATGATGCCTCACTTCTATCCATGCATCTTTTTGTGATTTATCTATTTTTCTAAGAGTCTTTATCTAATGAAATCACTTGTTATTAATTTTGGACAATTAACCACCTTGTGAAATGACTCATAATAATGGAAGCAAGCATTAGGTAAGTAAGCCAGGTAATTTTTTGCTCTAGAATCTTCTCTTTAGTCTAGCTCTATAAAAGGGGAGAGTTCTTTGCTTAAATTCAATTTTATACAAATAATTTGAATCTTGGGTAGTATGAAAATACCCCCTGCCGGAGGGTATTAATTAAAGGGCAAAGGCCAAATACAAGCATACTAAAAGGAGGGGATAGTAGTCAACCCCAACTACAAGGGCGATCACAAGGACTAGGGGCAATCACCCCCAAACTGAAGTCTAACAAGAAACAAGGGGTGGGGCCCAAATCATAGAAAAAAACAAACAAAAACAAAGGGAGCAAAACCTCACTGAAACAAGACCATTCCATAAAAGGGAAAACCAAAAAATAGAGCCTCACTAAGACCATCATCCATCAATCTTCTTATCCTAAAATGTCATCCACTTGGTAGCAACCATCCAGTTTGACTAGATTCAGACCAAGCATTGTGGTAGAATGTAGAGTTGCAGGTAGTTACGAAAACATAACGTCATATTTTTTCAACAGCATATCCCTATTTGTTGTATCCTTCAAGGCATTTTTTTTTTCAAATAACTATGTTTTTTCCAAAAACAAAAACACTCTCCTGATTGTACATGCAATATTTATGATGAGAGTTAAAACCACCTTAGACAAATCAAGGAACTTGATTCAAATAGATGAAAGAATTTTCTCCACTCCCATCAAAATGAAAGTCTGATTGCCATTTGTGTAAAAACAAAAAAATATAATGCAAAAGCCATAGAGTGTTCTTAAGAGCATTTGTCGTTTGTTCATTTGTCTCAAACTAAAAAAGAAAAAACCCTTAAATTCAAAACATGAATATTGTGAATACCCTCTTAAGTTCAATAAGTTTTCATTCAATAACTAAATACAAGTGCAATCCTTCTAGCAAAAAAACCAATAACATAGTGCTTTAAGAAATCCTGAATAATTGCATTAAACAACTTATCTAGCAAAGTAACATAAAGGTTAAAAGATTGAGATCCATTCGCTATTGATGTTCCCTTTCATATCCAGAACCAAATCATAACCATAATCCATGTTCTACCATTGAATAAGCTTACTTCCATAGCCTAAATGTAATATTTTACCATGTCTCAAAAGACTGGCAAATGTCAGCATACCCCCTAGGATTGAACTTGGGAATTATAAACCACAAACTAAGTGCTCTAATCGAGTGAACAATGCCTTATTCACCTCCAATTTTCCAATGCAATTTAATTTTAACAAACATGTAATCCATGCTGCTGAGAAATACATGAAAATAGGATACCTAGGTTTTGTTACACCAATACTATGCTATGGTTCAAAATTGCTCATAACTATCTATCTCCAAAGCCCTGCAAATCAAATTATGATACTAACTGGCATTAATGGGCATAAGAGGCACAGAATACAATTGAATAGTTAGATTTGCTAACAACTGGTAAGTTGGGCTGACAATCAAGTCATTTTAATAGATAATTAATCACCAGCCATATAGATGAATGATAAGTATGAAATCCTGATTTCTTGAAACATGGGAAATAAAATATAAATACACCCAGATGATGCAGGTAATTCTAAATTCATTAAAAACCAGTAAAATCACTAGAGTCCTGCTACTGATATTATTACAAACGCCTACCATAATTCTAACCCATGGACAGTGTACCAGCACACACTCAAACGATTCAGTTTCAGAGTCAACTTGACATGTTGAAAGGACACTCGCATTGTCAAAGTATCTGTGGTTTTAATCGCTAAAATTGTGCAATACCGCATAGAAATAAGTGGAAACGTGTTTGTTCTCCGTTGGCACATATATTTTGGTATCCGCCATCTGTAATTACACCTGCATAAAGCTGCCAATGCTACACATATTTCTCAAATGAGATCAAAACGTATTAGCATTTATTTCAAAACCTCGAAAAAAAAACAGTTTATAAACTTGAGAAACATAAAGAAATGAATAGATTTAAGAAACGTAAAACAATAATTCCAATAAAATTACACATGATCACATCCTTGATTCGACGATGTAAGGGTATTTGTCGAAAAAAGTTAGAAAATATAGGAATGTAAAAGTGTATAAGAAATAGTAGCTACTGTCGGTCCCTCAATTTTCTGCCATTCTTAAAAGCTATAGCATTCTCCACCTTTTGTTTGGCAGCACGTCTCAGATTTCGAGAAGAGTGTGTTGCAGCTGGTCTGGACCGAACGTGAAGGGATGAATTATGCAAACCGTTGGATTTAGTCAAAGAACCGTTGCCATATTCTGGGTCATCTTGAGAACCTTTGTTGGATGTTTTCTGCATCATCATCTGCTGCTGGCATTCCATGCATTTCCATTCACCTTTTGGGACTTTATTCAACCGTGGTGTTACACAATAAGTGTGATAACCTTGATCACAAACATCACATAAAATGACACTTCCATCATTCTCATCCTTCAGACAAACTCTACAAATGCAGGAGGGACAGTACCATCCAGAAGGAGGCTCCTCTTCCAATGGTGGTTTCAAACACCGCAAGTGATAGTAGATAAACAAGCATTGACTATGACTGCATTTGATGAGAGTGTTATCGTCCTTTGGCCCCTGTTTACAAAACTTGCATCGAACCTTCCTCCTCCCTCTCTTGTTAAGGGGTTCAGCTTCTGAAGCAGTATTGACTGTTTCTCCAGAATCACTGTTCCCAGCACTCACACAAGTTTTCCTCTTGTGGGAATTTGGGGTGTTTTTGCCAGACGCATTTTCAGACTCTTCCTGAGAGTTCTGTACATTTGTGGTCAGTTTAGCTAAAACCTCACACACATGACAGTGGTAGGCAATCTTTTGCTCACCATCCTCCACACTAGCCTCTCTGTCACCACAGGATCTTTTCTTCAGCACCTCCTTTTCAGATTGGGAGCATTTAAAACAATACCAGCTTCCATTTGGTACGTTTTCAACTGGGGGATCAAGACATTCCATGTGGTATGATCCTTCACAAGAATCACAAATAAGAAAAGAAGCAGTGACTTCAAAACCACAGGTTGTGCATACGGTACCGTCCGTTCCAGAGCGAGGTCTGCCAATGTGTTCGGCTGGTTGGCATTGACTGTTTACACTCACACCTTCCTGGGTCAGGTTGGTTCTAATTTCATCATCTTTATGCATCTATAAAGCATTAGGACACTACCAAATTAGACTGGACAACAGAAGACATCAGAGAACTATGGCCTGACCTCAATAAGATAGTTAATAATAGCACCCAACACGTTTAGAGTTCGGCAGAAATTTGTAAACATTGACTCACTATTTTGAAATACCCACCTCTGCGTTATCTGACGGCTGTATTGCATTTAGCTGGATATCATTGACATTATTCATGGTATTCACAGCAGAATCCCTTTCTGCAATGTCAATTTTGCTACCCTTATCAACCTCAACCAGTACCTGTGTACAATAAAATAAGAACAGGGATTGCAAGGTGCTTTACAAGATAATTGTAAGCTAAACATGTGATTCCTTTATGTCATAAAAATTACATAGGTATTCATATGACGGTCGGGACCCAATTTAAACATAGCTTTAGCCACAAATTAGGAAAAATAGCAAGTCCTAACACCTCTGTCAAAAAATGACCTTCCCTAAGCTAGTAGAAGAAGCCCCAAGATATGGAAACTATAAAAAACTATTGCATAACGAAAGATAATCTGTTGTGTTTTGCAACATCCGCAACCAAATAAAACGATGTGATAACCTGGGTATATGGCTATGTTAGCGTTTAGAAATTTTACTTCTTGTGATGTGATTGCCGATGGTTCCAGTTCCTTATTATTTCATACACCAACTATGCAACTAATCTGAAACGAGTGGAATGATGTCTATAAAATATGAATTGCAGAAACAAGATCTGTTTCTAAAGATTCACATGAATGAGGAAAAACAGTTCCCTCCACAATTGTCGTGAATGACCCTTTCATGGATTTATCTGTCTGACCTGTTTTGTAGGTTACCTAGACATATGATAGCCCCTCTTATGACTCTAGAATCATTCAGGAAACCTTAATTTAGGCATTCACTTCATGGCATGGCGTCATGTTGCTAATCTTTTGCTATTGTGCGATCACGTTGCTCCCCAAAGAGTGGCTTCTGGTTGCCCAATGGTAATACAATTTAATTTTCTTTTATTGCAATTTTCAGGTCCGGATTGAGCCATCTAATATATGTGCGAAGATTGACTCGGCATTTCCAATTCTAGTAAGAGAAAGTACTTTGTTTAGAAAATAATATCATGGTCATTTTTGTAAAGCCATCGCTGTACTTTCTAAGTTGTTTCTCTGCTGTTGATAACATAGATTTTGGTACGTCAAAACCGTTGCCCCTGAAGTTCAAACAAAGATACTATTTATAAAATAAAACCTACCCTTTAAATTTAACTGAAACCTTGTAAAAAATTATTTCGCTTTTTCATTGTGTAACGCATTTTTCTGTAAAGTTTGAAATGATGGGTCATCAGAGGATGATCCAATTTCACTCAGCATCTTTCTAAATGCACCTGCTTCCAGAATGTGAGTCTTAACATCCAACTTGTAGAATTCCAGCTTTGCAAAGCTCCAGTTACTTTACACTATTTTTTAAAACAGCTAATCCGCATTAACTGGTAGAAGTGGAGCTTTGCCAGTAATTCGGAAATGAATAAGTGGGAAGAAACAATTATGGCTCCTCAAATGGATGAAAATTTAAGCTTCTGTCTGAGGCAGCTCACTTAACAGTTTATCAGATATACTTTGCAAGCATTGCCTCTGTGTTATCTTTCTTGTTTTAAATACTAAAAACAAATTTTACAGGGATCGAAAACAAACAAGAAAAGGATTTTTTTTTTTCTTTTTTGTTTTGGCCAAGAGGCCAACTAACAGCTGATCCAAGAAGGCCATTCTTGGTCATGGTAAATAAATTTCTTTGGTCATAATGCCAAGATATAGCTTCCCGGTCATGGTAAATAACATAAATCAGTCATAATACAAGAGAGGAGGTAATGGGGAGCTGTCTGGTCACAGTGCATATATTGGTTATACCATCTTTCTTTTGGGTTTTCAACTTAGAAAAACTCTAGCATCACTTAAAATTTTATCACAAATGATTATATTTGTATTGACAAATTTCTTGTTCCAATATTTGATTCTTCGTAAAGGGAAAATACACCTCAGCCAAAATATAGATATATATTATAAATATACAGCTAAACTAATTAGGGTCCAATCATTTGAAAAAGTCTCTCCATTATTTTCATTGAGATCAAATCTATAGACCATGGAAATGTGAAAGATGAAATCTATGACATCTGGGTAAGATTGCATAGAAGATTTGTGCAGGCACCAAGCCATGGATCCATGTAATGAGGATGAAACATCTTTCTGAAAACTATAATTTTTTTAATAATCCCATTATTACAAAATCCCTTCCCTGTATGTAAAGGTCTTCTAAGGCTACCAACCAAAGAATATATTAAGTCTTGGTTTGCACAGCATACTGCTCTGGCAGGTAATATAAGGCTACCAACCAAAGAATATATTTGGAGAAAACTGGCATTCCTTTAGACAAGATTAGGGTCCACATCCAACAAACCTCCCGGAAAAGCATTAAAGGCCTCAAATGGAACAATCCCTCCGTCACAGCATTAAAGGCCTCAAATGGAACAATCCCTCCGTCACACTACCTAAAGGGATGATAAAAGATAATAATGCCAATTTCTACTCATAGAGACCAAAGAGTATAAATCATTTATTTTGTCAATCTCCTTTCTTAGATTCAGTGTGGCAATTATCAAAGTTGTGCAGGGGAGGATGGTAGACCAGAGTTGAAATTTTAAATTCTAACTTTTTGATTTTCGGCCCCTAGTAAAACCACAACCTGACCATAAGTCGTGGCAGAGTCACAGTACTCAAAAAACTGCACTTGCAGTGGGGCTCGCAATCCATACAAAAATGTTGAAACTGCTCACAGTGGATGGACCATGAGTTGTAGCCATGAACTATCCTAGCATTTGGACTTAAAATGTTGTCTTAGCTGTGAGTTGATCATAGGTTGCAATCAAGTCATGCTCTCTAGAAAAGTCTACCGCAAGTCGTAGTGAACCCTTGAGATGCGAAATCTACCTTGAAATTATGCCCACATCATTCAAAATGGAACATACATCTTTACAACAAGTTAGGCAAAAACGAATGAGACATAGATGTATGGAAATCAAGGCCTGAAATGATAGGCATCTTCTATATATTGAAATGGACCACATTAAAGAAAAGACGACAAACAATAACGGGCTTCATCACTTCAAGCATAATCACATATAACCTTCTGAACCTTCATTGCAACGTATAAATTGTGAATACATCAAATTGTGAACCCTAAACTTGGCTTGGGAAGCCAAGAAAATGCTTATTACCATTGAGACAAACCCTTGAAACTTAAACATTCTTCATCTAAATTCATGCAAAGAAACTAAACATAAAGGAATGAAATAAAACCATAAAATCTAGCATCTCTTGGATACATTCTTTTTAATATTCTTCCAGAAATCTTTTGTGAGACAAATTGTGAAATGGGATTGAGGATTCATTATGAAATGCTTGTAAAATTGAGAAATTGATTGTGAGATACAATTGTAAAATGGGTTGTCAGATTGACTTTGAAATTGGGAGAGCATTTATGTAAAACTGGGAGGATTATGGCTGCAAGAATGTGAGAATTGGAGCTTGAATGAGCAACAATAATGGAAGGAAGCAAAAGAGTCAAAAATGGAACAACGAATAAGGAAGAAAAAATTAACAGCACTCATCTTCAACTCTTCATTGCTCCGAGGTGTCTCTACAATGCAGTTTGTGGCCTCTATTTATAGATGGGGAGAGGAGCTTGGCCCCTTTTTCATGTTAAATATTATCCATCTTTTTACAAAATTGTTCTCCAAACATTACTTTTCCTAGCCTTTCCTACCTTTTTATAACTTCGTGGTACATAACTTTAACTTTTACACTTTTCTAACTACATGATTTTGCAAACATCAAAAACACAAGAAGAACAAAATTTTCACATTGCCCAAAAACTCACAACAATTTCAACAAATGTTAGGTTGAATGCAACTGACTTAACACAATATATCTTAGTTCATTAAGGAATGACATCTAAATGAGCTTAATAATAGACAAGCAAAGGTTTATGCAATTTTCCATGATGTGTCTAATATCCATTATGGCAACAAAGAAACTTGTGTGTCCTCGGCAGAAGCAACACAAACTAGAATATTTGTGGATGTAGCTATGGTACTATGACATGATTTGGCACATTATAGAAGGAATTTTCAAAAGACAAACAATGGTTAACAAAGTAAAAAACATGGAGTAGTACATGAGTTGGGTTTATGCTTAGCAGATGTATGTTAAAGTTGCACAACGTAAGCAAGGTCCTCCTCAGCCACCCAGAATCAGAAATATGAAATTCACTCTAAAAATTTGAATACAAATAGACCATGACTGGAGGACTGGTCAAGGTGCAAACATGGGCAAACCATGGGTTGTGGAGCAGTCATGATGGCCTGACCATGGGTCATGGCCAGTTTGTGATGGCTGAAATCCTGCAAAAACAGTGTCAAAAATGCCCAACATGTGAAATTGCACAAACCTTGAATGGTGTTGTGATCATGGTGGCCTTCGCCACAGACCATGGTGGCCTCTAAAACTATAAAAAATCTGAAATTTACCTCTGCATCCATTTAGAATAGACTACAAGTCCTAGAGTTAGCCGTCATCATCACCACGGATTGTAGTAAGGTCGTCATCTAAGAGACCATAGGGCATGGCAAAGTCATGGTGGCCCAAAAACTCGAAAATAATGTCAAAAGAAAGACCTCTCAACTTTGTTATTCACCATGAATTGCCCACAAGTGGTGGCCTTGGCTCTGCTCAGACCAAGAGTCATGGTTTCACCGTAGTAAATCTTGCAAAAAGAAAAAAAAAAAAAAAAGACAAAAAATCAGAGTCGTAACTTGAAACCTGAAGTAAATTGAGCCCAATTGAGGGCACTGCAGGCTTGAAAGTGATGTTTAAGGTTCAGATCTATAGTTGCATAGGAAAAATAAAGCATTACATGAAGTGGAATGGGCCACATGATTTTGAAATGAAGAAGCAGATAGGCTCCAACATGTATGAACAATTTGGTTGACTAGGCTTTAATTTGAACATAGATTGAATGACAAAATGCCCAGAATTTCTTGGAAACATGAGAGGCTTGACATTGACTAAATGAGAAGCCAGTTTAAGAGATGCATATATCAATTTAAGGATGCCCTTTGAGAAATATAAGAGAGATTTAACAAACATGACTGTCCATGCTTCTAACATAAAATTCATCATATTCTTGGGGCTAAAATCAAAAGATCAGTGCTCAGATTTTATGAACAATATGGCCTCAAGCATTTGCAAGGCTTGGGCCTCCAATTTGAAATAAAAATCATTAAGAATTTAGAAGGCAAATGAGCCATTCATGGCTGCAGCTTTTTGAACAAAACACAACCCATTTTTTCCATGCAAACAAACCTCATTGAAACACTTACAATCTTCATCTAAAAAACTTATGGAACTTAAAACATAACATCTACTTCATGCATGGAGGAAAAAGCATGAGGGAATACATTATAGACCATTGCTTCCATGCCAATGAAACACCTCTACCCATATAACCAAACACTTGCAAACATAACACTCTTCACGCATGCTCATACATAAATCAAGCTTAAAAGAGCATGAAATTGAACACAATTTAACATAAAATGTAGCATCTCGTGGATGCATTCTTCAACCATTCTTGAGAGGCAAACTTAGGCTTGTATTCTTGAGAGATGGTTTAAGAGATTTGAGAGAAACATAAGAAAATTTGCGGCTATACATTGTGAGAGCCAACTGAGAGAATTGTGAGCTTTGTGAGAACAATTGAGAGGATTGTGAGAATTGTTTGAGAGGAATTATGAGAATTTGGAGATAATTAGCCTGCAATGGGAGAGCAGTTAATTGAGAGAACAATTGTTGCAGGAATGAGTCAAGGGGGTGATCTTCATGGAGCTAAGAAAACTATTATACCCTCTCAAATGGATCAAGGAAAAAGCATGAGAGGAGAATGAAAAGCTTCACTTTATTCATCTTGAACATTGTCAATGCTTCATTGCTCACATTCTTGTGCTTTAACATGAAGCCCATGGCCTCTATTTATAGTTGGTGAGAAGGAAGAACTTTGCCATGTTTGACATCAAGCACATGAAGACTCTATAATCCTCTCTTTCCTTTTTCAGATTTTTACTCCAACTTAGCCTTCTCTGAACTATTTTACCCTATGTCTTGGCTTTTCTAGCCTTTTTCTTGGTCTACAACTTTGAACATTAAAACTTCACTATCTACATGTTTTTGGACACTTGGAAAACTATGAAAAGTGACAAAGATAAGAGTTTGGGCATGTCCAAAATCTTGACAAATTTAATTAAGATGGAAGAATTTTCAAGTATTGTTTTATACTCTGAGGACAGTTTTGAAAGTGAGCAAAACCTAATCCTTTTCCTACACCAGAGGGAAGGGTTTTAGGGTTGGTCAAAAGGATAAAAACCTAAAAAGGCATCCCAAAACTGTTGGGCCTTCCCCATTATGTTGTATTAAAGTTTTATCTCTTTTCTGTGTTCATGAAGTATTGTCTTTTTGTTGAAACTTTTGTTGTGACCTGGCCAAAATAGAACTAGGGTTTTCCACTTGCTTAAAAAAAAATAGGAAAACCTTAAGCTACTCTTCATGAAATCATGCTTTAGTAGGGTTCCTTGTGACAGGTGAATACCATATACAATTACAAAAATTGCATGTATAATCACATGAATACCATAAAAATCAGTTGCTCAAAATAAGGTAAAGCCATAGATGCCATATAAGGCACTGAAGGATGCTTTGATCAGACTCTATTCCTCTGCTTCAAATGTGCACCAATACCACGAATTGTAGAAAACCCAAACAAGTCCAATCAAATATAACACACGTGGCAATTGCAACCATCGAACAGTGGACATTAATGTTCATGTTAACTCAAAAGTTGATTTTTTTTCCTTGATGTTCAGCATCAATGACCACTTATACTAACAATCATTGAACTAATATGATGATATTGTTAAAATTGTCTCCCCACCAGGGTCGTTAAAATTGTTATTACGTTGCTATAGGTTATACATGGTGATTTCATTCTTTCATAAAATAAATCAAAGTTTATTCCATTGTTTGGAAACTCAGTATTCTATATATTAGTGAGTGTTCCCATCTTCAGTGGGCTTACTTATTTTTGCTACAATATTCTGGGTTGCTAACGTGTGTTCTTCCTCCGTTGAGGGTTTAAGTTCACTCACTCAACTTATCACTTAGGAGATTGCCACTGTTTAACATGGTCTTGTACAAAACAGACGATAATATAGTCATTCCATTTGTCTTCCTCACAGCATGGTTTTTGTCCTTTATTTCAAATGACTCCATGAGAATACCAATTTAAAAAATTGGCTTTAGAACATCTTGATGTGATGTGTAATGTTTAATAGAATGATGTTCTTGGAAGATTGGACGTGTCATGAAATGAAATGAAATATCAACAGTCGGTCTATGTTCTCATGAACATACGTAGGAACTCTTCACAAAAGGTTTTCTTTATTAACACAAAAACATAACATAAAGTTATATACACTCCAGTTCACCATGATAGCCAACAATATTTGTTCATGCAGATCTTCGTACAAGAATGCATACTTAAGTATGTATTTCACTTGTCTTGAAAGCTTCCAATTAAGATTGAAATGCATTAAGTGTTTTTATGCGAACAGCAAGCAATACAGTGTGTTACATAAACAGGTAAAACGGATAAATTTAAAGAAATCAAAGTCATAGTGCAGATTCCCTTGTAAGATGAGGGTGCAAAATGGTGCATTATTCACATAATAAATCAGTTCATTGACAAATATTTATTTTCATCGCTGAATCCATGCACACTTAGAACAAGCCGGCCAAAATACCGAAGATTGATACATACGTTGTAACATAATAAAGGTTGAAATTTTGATATACCTTACTTTGATAAGCCCTCTCCGAAAATCTTCTTAATTCCTCCGCATAGCTAACCACTTTCTTTCCAGCATTCACTATGTTATCGCAAAACTGCAACGCAATAATAATTTCACTTCAGAATTTTTTAACACTAGAACATTCACCTAATGTTAATATTCATAAGTGAAATCATCTTTCTCTGTCCCGAAAAGGAACATTTAAACGGATACATATAAATAACATAGCAAAACAAATAACAAAAAATTACCAACAGTAACATACATTGACTTTTCTTGCATTACCTGATAAGCATCAATTAATTAGCTGAAGTAGATGGTCTAGACATTATATAACCTATTTGTTAATGTAGAAAGGAAAGGTCAGAGTACACAATTATGAAGCATTGCACTTTTGCAAGTGTGTTTAAAAAATATTTCGAACTGTGGCACATTATTGTTAGCAGTTACTTTCACATTAATGTAGCATATTACTAATTGAATTTCATGCCAAATCAAAACTGAGCACAAAATTTATTAAATCAAAATAAGGAAACCCGAATTACATGTATGTAACAGAATACGATACAATATTTTTTAAATAATAAATAAATAAACAAAATTGCTTCATGGCAGCAAACTACTCAAACAAGATAGCAAATTCATCTGCATACAGTAAAATAAACACCTGAATCAGATCTGCAGCAAATTGGTCTGGAGATGCACCATAAGTTCCACTTTTTAACCGTGATTCAACCAGTTGAAAATCAAGAATCTTAGGAATCCGTGAGCCATAAAAATCACAGATGATCAATGAATGCAAATCCTTAAAACATTTTGAGGAAATTGTTTTGTTAAAAACATCAAAGCAGCCCACATTAAGAGCATGTGAGTACAAAGAGTGAGTTTCAGTAGAATTGTTTTGTCTTGGAACCAGCGAAACATGATCTTTCTCAATCTTGATAGACTCGTTATCATTTTGCAGGGATCCAGAGATTGCCATCTCAAGAGAACTTCTTAAATCCTCATATCCTGTGCCAGAGGAGATTGATGAAATATATCGAACTCCATTTTCATCCAGACAATGGTCAACCTCTACGTCCTCTGCAGGATTTCTATTTTGCAGACCGCTAGTTTCAATCCTTTCTTCATCATTTTCCTCAAGACCAGTTGTAGGCATTGAAATGCCATTTGACGTATCATTTTCAAAATTATTTGAGTCTACTTTTTTTTCTGGACTTTCACAATGCATTGAGTTTTCGTCTCTACCATTTGTAATATCAGAATTTTCTCTATTTCCATCCTGCAATAATCAAGATAATCCATAAAAATTCAAAACACTGAAAACAATCAAAGAAGAGAGGTCTGTCACCTAATATTCCACGTACCATAACAAAAATATTTTTTTTATGGAGTAGGTCAAAAGATAATTTGTGAATGAGAAAATTTCAAATTTGGAATACAGCCTGGAATTCCTTGGGAGCATAGACATCAATCAGAAGATGATCAAGGATAAATTACATATGCAGCCAAACTGTAAAATGGTGGTGTTAAACCAGGTTCCATTTGCATTTATTTGAATATCAAATAAACCTTATTTTTCTCAGAATCTAACTAAAGAAATCTCCCATGGCATAACATATTGTGCACCATTGATACATCATAATACAGATGATGTATATCTAATTATCTATTAATTACTCAAGAAAAAAATAACATGAAAGTAAATATGCTATGACAATTATATGTCTGCATGTGTGCTAGACAACTGATTTTGCTTCCATTTACCTTATCTATGGCTTTACCTTGTCGGGTTATTTTGCAGGTTTTGCTTCCATTTAAGACAAAATCAGAACTACAAATGGATCCTAGGTAGGACCAAGGTATTGAGGTCTTATTCACTATGATAATTATATGAAAGGAAATACACTATGACAATTATATATATGCATGTGTGTTAGACAAGCATATCTGTTTAAGTTTTCTTGTCAGGTTATGTTGCAATTTCTGCTTCCGTTAATGTCAAGAGGAAACCAGAACTACAAATGGATCCTAGGTAAGGCTCCGGTATTGAGGTCCCACCCAAAACAATGTCGTTGGTAAACCTAGACACCATGCTTTAACCCAAATTCATCTGCACAAATCGACCACAATAAATATCTTTACAAAGATTTGTTCATCATTAGCAGGATTGGTTGGTGATGCCAATTAATGCAATGCCAGATGTATCATGTGCATTTTTTATTGAAAATGCTCAGGGCAAGATCAGCAGGTCATGACACGAACAAAAATGGGAGTAGAATCCAAATAGTTCCAGATTTCCAGCTATGGTGAATAGTCAGTGATAAACAAACTTCCCCTAAGACAGGCAATGATGCCCGGAAAATGGAGGCTGTTAGAATTTGGAAAGTGTGCATGGATGCAACAGCACAAAAATGAAAACAGTTCAAGCATTTAAGGCCGAACAAGGTGGCCAAAAGCAGAAATTAGCTTCCTTTGAACAAGGATATTTATGAGCTACATGAATGAGATATGTTCATGAAAACCAAACAAATGCACATCTAGACACCAATGCATGCATGTATGCAATCACAGAAAGCTTGGCTGATCCAATTATACACGGAGAGCTCAAGGAATGACCAAACTTCATTGGCAACTTTTCTTCCAATTATTTAAAAATAATAATTTAGCTTTCAGGAATTGTAATCACTTCCCAAAGAGCAGTAAAATCCTGAAAACTCACAATCTTTCCAAAAAAGAAATTAAAATTAGCTTAGACAAACTTGTTGACTTAAACCGCAACATATAATTTTATAGCTGAAACTTGTCCAGCTAAAACAACGGCTACTGCAATCAATTTCAACAACACCACACCAAGGAGTCCAGGGTTGTATATGTGAGGCCAAATCTTGAAAGTGCTCTTATGTTATTTAATTGCTTGATAAAAATGGTGTTTTTAATGATGCAAGGAATGTGAACCTATTGATAGCTAATTACATGCAAAATTAATTGATAAGGATGAAACTTTCTTGATGCTTCAATGGAGTTCGGGATTCTTCCCCAAGGAATGCCTCTGAAACGTTCTATTAAAATTCTTCTAAAAAGAAATATGCTAGATGTTTCTAGATCCCTTATTGGGCAGTATGGACTTTGTGTTTGAAGCATGGTTTGGCCTAAATAAGGGATGAATCCCTTGCTCATCACGTGAACACTTCTGTTGCCTGATTGAGAAATAGAAGTATGGCTTCTTCATGGATGTTTCTCTATGTGCTTCAGGGTTTTACTACATAAATCTTGTGTCTCTCATGCCTACCGTTTTTGCAACCAATTTTTTTTTAATGCAGCACACTTTCACTTACTATTCTTTCAGGATATCTCACCGTGTTCTCTCTTAAACTTTCTGCTTTACTGACCAAGTTCATAGGGTCGCTTTTTTTGGACTGGGATTAATCCTTCTATTTTAAATATTCTTCTATTTTTTAAAAAAAAATTCTTAATGTTTTTAAAAAAAGCACATTTTTGTTCAAGGAGCCTAATTGTCATATTCAAGTTCACCTATTTGCAACAATGCACAACCAATATTCAAGGAGCAAGAAGACGACTGATTAGGCATGATCACCAACTTTGTTGATCATTTCTACGATTCAAAGTTAATGAAAAGAATCTTTAGTTGCAATCCATCTTTCATGGTATCAATCCACTTCATAATGATAACAGGATCAATATGTTGATTGAATTCAATGATGTTAACATAATTAATACAGTTTAACAATAAACTATTTTTACGTCTTTAGTCTTTCTTCAACTGTTTTTTCTGCAGTTATCTCAGGTTATGAGTTTGATGTTGTTTGATTCAATGTGCGATCTTTTTCAACTATTTCAATTAATTTTGTCCTTGCTTCTTCATTTCTTAAAAATGATTCTTTCTGCAACAACACCATTCTCTGTTACTAACTCAAGTAATTTTCTTCAACATTTCTTCATCGAATCAAGTACTATCAAAGGCAAACACCTTTTAGTCTTCTACACAACAAAGGTGCTATCCCTTGCTTTCAAATGACTATCTTAGATGCATTTTCCCCTTCATTCAAACATATTCAAAATTTTCCCTTTTATTAATGCATTATAAATACAAGTAGCTGGGATAAGGCTACAATGATGATGATGATTAATGCATAATAAATACAACCAAAATGTCTAAATTTGGTGATATTAGGCCTCTGATTGTACCACTTTTCATGTAGTGTTCGATGTGGATGTAGTTCATTAAATATATGATTTTGGATGTAATTTGCAGCATATACTGCATTTGCCTAGAATTTCATTGAAAGATCAGTATGATGAATCATTGTTCTTGCAATCATGATTATGGCACAGTTTTCCTTTTGTAAGACACTATTTTTTCTGTATGGACTAATCAAAATGGTCCAGCGCTAATCTTTTCTCCTGTTGGATAAAGGAAGTAAACAATCTTGTATTCACTACAACTATGACACCTTCATCTGTCTTTTTGCTTAAAATTATTTACTCCTATAACAATGTCTACTGCAAAACCCTCTATCGTGCTTTTAGGATTCAAGTGTCCAGACCATTTATGCCAGATAAATGTTTTTTTTCCCTTAAGTGCAGAGAATTCCACCCTTGGATCTTCATTTGGTGAAGACAAATGTGTTTCCAATACAAAATTCTCTGTTTCTAATTCAAGTAACTCTGCTTTGAGATGCCTTCGTGTTATTTCCTTTTCTTTTATTGTATACCAAAGTTCATCTTAATGGAATCCAACACTATCAGAGACATACACCCTTTTGTCTAATAAGAAACAGCAACAATACGGTGTCATACTATAACTGGCAATTTTTTGCTAGGTTATGTCCTGGATACTTACAAAATTAGAATGGCACGTGAAATAAGCAAAGGCCAAATTGGCCAAATATAAGAAAATTTAAAACAAGATGAGAAAAATTTGCAAAAGTTGAAAAGGTTAAATCTTAATTGCCCTTAAGGTGTTATTATCAGCTTGGCAAAACATATCAATTTTAATAGAGCTCCCTAATACTATTATGACAGCTAGTAAATTTATCAACCTTTCAGTACTGAACCATATGAAATCAGGAATTTTCAGGGAAATTTAGCAAAAACTAGACAGATTTTGAGAAGATCAGCAACGGCAAAATTAGAGTGAGAATCAAGATTTTAAAAAACTGTATCAATTTTCCAAACTACAAAGGCTTTGTGAGGATTGGAATATGGTTTGTGGTTATAATGTTTTAGATTTAGAACTCCATTTTCACAGCAAATGAGCAAAGCAAGCAAGGCTTTGAATGGTTCTATCATGGATAAATCAGTGAAGATCCTAGTGAATTTACAGCACGTGATGTAATTCACATAAATACAAAGCTAGGATGACAGAGCCCAGTGGATATTTCTGAAAGGAAATACATATGGGCATTTAAGTGAGTCAGGTGTCATATGACGTAGTGCAGTAGATTTAAATATCGGTACAGCTAAAATGCAATAATAATATTCAGCCATGGTCAGTCTAGTGTGGTTGATGCCTACTTGTTGATATTCAACTATACAGGCAAAACAGTTTTGTCACTTTTAGAATGATTAGGCAATGAGGGAGATCACTAATTTAAAACAATCCATACTTCCATGAAGTCATGTTACATAAACAAAAAGAAGAAAGAAGAAAAATCCTGTTGTGACAACTCCACAACTACTTTTTTAAGCAAGTTTTCACACCTACTAGAACAAATTAATGGAAAACACTGTAATTCACAGAAAAACTCTTAAAAACCTAACTTGTCAAGATATATGAGATGGACATTTATATTGCTATGAGTCAAGTCCAAATACAGCAGCACTTGCAGAACATTGAAGGATTGATAGATTTGGACGCAGATGCAAAAAAGGATTCAAACTGCTAAAAGAGACAGCCAAGTGTCAAGATGTATAGCTCTTGCACTTTCATGGGTCTCTAATGTGATAGAGTAGATCATTGAATCTGTTCCATGACAGTGCCATTTGTATTTTAATTTTTTAATACAGAGTTTCATTTGTAAGAGGACACATGTTGAGCTGTAAAATAATATATTTGAACTTGATGCCATTTATGATCGATACACCACTTATTAAATATGAAAAGAAATCTATTGAACTTCCAGTATTAGATTTCAATTTCATTTACCTCCTAAAAGATGTCCATGATTTATTGCACTGATAAACATTTACGAATAATCCTCAAAGTTTCAAATGCTAATAAATTGAATTTTGGCAGTATTTAATACAGAAAAAGTATTCAATGGACTTTGAAGAAAAAGGAATCTTCATTTCAGAAAAAAAATTTGCATCATCTTTTCTTGTTTATCAGTTGCAAATGGCAAGCAACATAACAATTTTAAATATTTTTAGAGTTTAATAAAATGGCTCTTCAGAAACTAGGAAAAGGGCTACAAAACAACGTAAAATATTGGCTGCAAAATAAAGTCAAATTTTAGCCTGTTCAGAAAATTTAATGGTCCATTTCTATCTATGATTTGCATGACTCGCTCTATCACATGTTTTCCATAGCAAATACAAGTGAATGCATGGAAAAGAAGAAATAACACCTGCATTAAAAAACTTCCATTTAAAGGTAGGCCATGAGTGACTGAAGATGTACATGCAGAACGACATATCAAACAATTTAACTTTTGAATAATAATTAAACACAGAAAAAAAGAATTGGTTAAAGAAATGAAACTGATCAGAATAACACTGAATGTGTCCACATACCATATCTTCTTTTAAATCCATGCCTTTGGCTTCTTCTTGCTGGGCTTTATATTTTATTATGACAGAAGAATCATCCATATTCTCATTGCCACTCTCAGAAATCGTATCCAGTTTCAGATTCAGTTTCAGATTTTGAGACTGACATTCTTCTCCGGAACTAATATGTGAACAAACAGAAACACTGGAAATAAGACCATTTGATTTTGCATTAAGCAACATCTTTCCATTTCCAAAACATTTTCTTTCGAAGTTGCATATTTCATCGTTTGGTAGATTTGAAGAAACTGGAATTATATCAGATTTTCCAGTAATATTTCTCTCCAAGTGAGAACCATGAGTATCACCTAAGCCTTGCTCCCTTAATTTATGCAATGATCTTCTATTTCGTTTGTAAACATTCTTCATATCTTTATTTGTGGAAGACATGTTATTGGCATTAAAGGTTTCCATATCCAATGAAATCTCCCCCATCTGCAACTTTCAATAACCAAGAACAATTCCACCAACCTTCGCTGTTACATGTTACACATGATTCTTCATCAATGCAAATCAAAGTACTGTAACATTACTTGGAATCAGAGCACGGTATTGTCAAAACTAAAACAAAATTTAAAACACCTTTCCTCTGTTACATATTCACCCTCCACAAAAACGTATCTGATTGGTTGAATGAAACTGCATCAACTTTGTATCCTGAATCAAGTCCAGTTATGAATGCCACTCAATTTTTTGCTCCACCTTGAAATAGAGGACTAATATACTACAAAGATTCATTAGAAAGTAGTTTAAAATCAAGCACAGATTTAAAATCATTTTCAATATAAAAATACTGGCAACTTTTAAGCTTGAATTTGGAAAGCCTCATGACTAGAAAGAGTATAAAAAATTTCTTAGACTCAATTTTAACTATGCAGATTCATCTAGAAACTTAAATATGAGAATGTTAGCATGCCTCTGCTGGTATGGAAATAGCAGCACAGACTCAAATCATCAGTAAATTGCTACCACATTTTCAAAGCTTAAGAAACTCTAAACAGAGTAATTGATAGTTGCAGCAGTGGCATGGAAGTGATCTAGTCATGGTCAACAGGCACACAGGCACATGGGCATGCCAGCAGTTGGCAATGAGGCAATGGAGGTATCTTTAACCAGGGGAATAGTGGGTGATGGAGTCTGATTATGAAGAATAGATTTCATTTGATTGGGAAATTAGCGTCATTCATTCCAACATACTCATCGGTCTAATCCAGGCATGGGTCGTTCCAAACTGGACCAGAATATTGTCAATTAGGATTCCAGCAATGGTGGAACTAGTGAACATTTTTGTTTCTTATTCCATAAAAGACATGCAGAGTGTTGCAAGCACCTATGTTTAGCCAGATGGAAACAAAAATCCTGTCAAGATATAGATGAAATGCAAATACAGGAGACTATATCCCCACAACAGGAACAACAAAAGCAATCTACACAAAAGAGGGTCACCTCCCAGACGATAGACAATGCACTTCTTGTGTTCCATGGAATTCTTAGGGTAATGTCAAGAAACGTTAATGCATAAGCCTGGGGAAACCACTTGTTGAAGCATAGGGAAAACACACAATTGGTCTGGATGGAAAATCCTTCACTAAGTTAAGTTAGTGTGCATCAGAAAAAAGGGTGAGAAACAACTACTACAAGAGGACAGAGACATCAGACAACACTCCAGGTGATCGATGCAGTGCAACGGCAAGGATAAGCTAAGTAATCAAGTTTTTATTTAATAAGGTTCACTAAGGATAGCAAAACAAGAGTCAAGAAGCTGACATTTTGATGGAAGTTCAAATGAAAATGCTATCATGTAGTTGTAAGGGTTTGGAAACCCCACTGTAAAAACCATCTACGAGAAGATCTTTGCATATTCAAACAGTTACTCATTGATTACAGGAAACCAAAATTGTGAAAAGCTGAAACACTAAATGGATAGGGCTGGTTAGATTTCACAATGCATTGTGCTCAAAAGCTTGAACAATCTGTAAACCAAATCACAAGACACATCTATGTCAAAATCTTTGGCAGTAGGCATTGTTTGTAAAAGCCATAAGAATCATATTTCCTAGAAATGAAAAAAGGGAAAGTCAAGGTGTATCTTAATGGGTACAGCTTGTGACTTACGTCCTACATGCCTTAGATTCAATCCCATTAGAGTATAGTAACATATATGCCACATGGCAGCATGTTAAAAAAATATAAGATAAAATCAGGTAGGAATTAGGTGAGCCAACTGCATATTGTTGGGACACGGTTAGTATTATGATGGGTAGGCCTGGATAGTTGGCAATAAAAACCATCACCGAGTCGTCCCAATTTGATGTGCAATGAAGAACGATAATGAGAAGAGGAAAGATATCAATAATGTTTGGGGATGCTTGTCTATTAACAAAGGAGTTTGTGAGATTATGTAGTCATAATGTCATATAATGCAGGACCCTTTGAAACTGCATCACAGGACAAAATTTTGGCAGTCAAACTGAGAAATTAAAGTTCAAACAATATACAATGCAGATGCATTACCAGATTATGAGTACAGCAGAGAAAGCATATGCTTAAAAATTAGATAAGCAAGTTATAAGAACAACAAGTACAGGCTAAGGTTGATGGTTAAAGAAACAGAAAGCATGCCCCTGCTCTGAGATTCTTGGCAGCTTTTAGAGGTGTAGATGTATTGGGCCTACTCATCAAGAGTTAGGTGGCTGCAGTTCAGGGAGAAGCATACTAAAGTTCTTCTGATGTATACCCCAGGCACATAAGGTCAAGAACAAAACAGAGAGGACACGGATAGAGACTGCGGTAACTGAGAGCAATGATAACTAGGACAGTTACTCATACAACTTTTCCAAGAACAGCAGATGGATAACCGATCAAAAATGGCCCTTTACACCTAGAAATTGCAATTAAACAAAGAGAATATGGTTTTATCAAACTAGGGAAGATGAAGGAAATTGGCAAGCTCTAACATTTACAAAGGGTATGGAACAACTTCTAGCACTGACGACTGATCATAGGGTTTCTCTAGGAGCTGCTGGGATTTGATCGCAAATAATAATAGGATTTTCAATAAAAGTTTTGGAAGCATGTTCATTTTGTCAAAAGTGAAACAGTGTCATTTATCCCTAAGCAAAAGGTATTCTGCCACCACAAGACTACACGGCAATCAACATGTGTGATGTCATTCACATACTATTTGACAAAACTTCCACTAACTGACACTACCCCTTATCACTGTAGTTGATCCACGTATACCAAGCTAGCATCCTCAAACATTAAGTGAGCGGAAAAGTGCTTTATAACATGTAGTATTAATAATGATTTTATCAGGCTAGTTATGTTCATACTTCATACTGCATGCAAAAACATCTATAACCCCAAACCATGGACTGTGTGGTAGATACAGAAAAGAACACTTGTAACGACCTTTTGGGATGAAAATTAGAAATTGAGGAAAACAAGTCATTCTATGCTAGCACAAGATAGGCACATATAAAATTGTTTGGACATAACTAGTTATGCCTGAAATAATGGGAAGCATTTCCCCTAAATTAAGCTGTGTGAGAGTAAAAATCAATGATGTTGTACTGGTAGCGGTTTCTGTTGAACAGTTAGAGGTCAAGACTGTTCCAGCTGGTAGATAAAATTAAATTTTGATGGAAGCATGCTAAGTGGAATAAATACATTTGGGGCAGTGCTCACTAGCTTGCTATAGATGGAAGCATCCACACCAACGCTTGGCAGTATGTGACCTCTTGCAAGTTTGAAAAAGGAATGGCAAGGGTTGCATTGACTTTTTTGGCTTCCATCTAGCACGGAATGTAATGTAATTCTGAATAGAAAGACAAATTTTAAAAACATCTTACAAATGCAAGCTTTTCCATTAACTAATCAAATTAGGCTAAAAGTCTATGGAATTTTAAAAGTGAATAAATGATTATGCCAAGCGGGTTACTCAAAAATACTTAAAAAGAAACTACTAGGCTGAACTCAAAATAAATTCACAAATACATTTGAACTTGAACACATATTTAATTGCAAGTTTGGACAGGCTGACAAAACGGTTCGCAAACTAAGACCAGCCTTGGCAAATTTTTATTCAAAAATATTTTTCAGCTTTTTAGGTTATAATAGAGGTTTGGGGGAGTCCATAAACTTTTGGCAATTCCAAAGTTCAAAAAAAAATTTAAAAATTACTGATAGCTTGGAAATTTTTGTAGATGCCATAAACTTAAAAACTCATTCACATACCGGCCAAAAATAAATGCACCTCAAAAATAATGAATCCTACAACACTTTAGTGTCTTGAATAATTTTTATTCAAAAATGTTTTTCAGCTTTCTAGGTTAAATAAAAGGTTTTGGGGAGTCCATACGCTTTAGGCAATTCCAGAGTTCAAAAAATTTATTACAAATGCTGATAGCTTGGAATTTTTGTAGGTGTCATAAATTTAAAAAATCATTCCTGAGCCGGTCAAACATGACTGCATCATAAAAATAATGAATCCTAAAACACGTCAGTGTATAATTTTGTCATTGAAAAGGGGGCAAGTCTCGGTTGCCATTTAAGAAGAGTACACCTTATTCCATGGATTTTACAGCATCGCTGCTGTTTCGATTTTAATACCTAAAAGTAACTTAGATACTACGTTTCCATGTTTCCTTCTTATCCCCAATTTATGAATACCATAAAACCCTAAGCCCCGTATCTGAAAGAGAAAATACGAAAATACATATCTCAGACAAGATAAGTTTAAACGTAGTAAATGAAGTTATGATACTACAAAAACTACCAAAATAACTTTTTGAGGGGAAAATCACAGGTATCTTAGAAATCCTACAATTTTCACAGCAACAAAAAAAACGGGGAAGAAATAAAAAAAAGGGAACGAAACGCAAAGATACCTTGTTTTAGTTTCGGCATGAATACACGAATACAGCAAACTTGCCAGCAAAACAAAAGATATTCAGCAGACATGGAAGAAATGCGTGACCGTCTAGAAATTTAAACAGCGGCCATATCAGATAGAATTTGAATGGAGGAAGCACATATTAAATAAAATGTTGACGTGTTCCGCGCTCATGTTCTGTTCTGTGCGGGAGTTTGTGGTTTTATGTGCCAACGTTAATAAGATTGAAAATTGTATAGTAAATGCAAGTCAGGGAACCATCGCACAGTTGTTGTCAGTCGTGCAAGCGAGAAGCGATTTGAATTCCATCTTCAAGGAAGGGGAATCATCTCTTGCAGGCATAAAATTTGACACATATGCACGGATTTTTTGTACGTGGCAATCTTTTACCAATGAACAATTCAATTAAGAATGGACTTTGCCAAGAAACTTATCTGGTGATTTTTCACTTTATAAGATAAAAATATTGACCAGACGTAGGTACGTATTATATATATATATATATATAACTAACTTTTACGGTACACAAGCATTAATGGTTAGCTTAATGGTATGTTTTGGCTTGGTAAACCAAGTTACATGGTCAATTTTATTGGGCCGTAGTGTGTTAAAAAAATTTGGTAAAAGGAATTCTAGGTGGTATTGAATCTGAAAAAATAAATAATAATAATATTCTTTAAAAAGAGTCTAAAGAAAAAGTTAACAGTTTTGGGATGCGTTTTCAAGTTTTCATCCAATCTTAAAAAATATCCTCTTTGGGGTAGGAAAAGTATTAGACCTTGCCCTTGTTTAGAAGCATCCTTCCAGTTTTCTAAAATTATTGCACACATCTTGTCCCTTGTTAAGGGTAGAATTGTATCATTAATTATGTAATTAACCTTTGAAAGAAGAGGCACCTCATTATGAATAGTTGTAATTATTCATGGTACCCCTTGAGGATGGGTTTGATCTGTGACATTTAAGATTGGGATTAGAGGTCTAATCACCATAGAGTTGTAGAGCCAAATTGGTGAGTGACAAGAGCCAAGTGAAGCAGGACAAGAAGGGATTGATCACCCTTTCGATTTGATGGCCTAACCATGGTGATAGTACTAAATTGCCTCTAAGGTCCTAAGTGTCGCAAGAAGATAACCCAAGGCTATTAATAGTGTGCTCAACAATTTATTAACAAAGCTATGTTGTTTGTATTTTTCCTTTTAAATTCCCTTTTTCTACCATTATTTGCAAGTTCAACGAGCAATTCGAATTATTCCTGAGTAACTTGATGAATTTATATGAAGAACAATAGTACTTTATTGATATCTGATAATGGGATGTCACATTTCCTATCAAAGCACACAACAGTCTCATTGTTGAAGTGGATAAAAAGGGAAAAACAACATCAAAGTCTTATTATTAATATAAGGAAGGAATACATTTAGAAGAGGGAATATGGGAAAAGTGTGAATATGGATGACACATAGAGGAAATTAGACATCCAATTGGAAAAGTTGAAGGAGATCCTTGACAACCTTTGCTTGAGCCACTCATTCTTCCTTGCTAACATCATCTTTCTCAAGTACATCCCAACATCCAACTAAACCATTGTAGAGTTGTTGAATGTATTTTATGGCACTTTGAGCAGCAACCTTTGCAGGTTTCGACTCTAACAAGTTAACCTGGAGTATTCATTGTGGCATATCTTCCTCCATACTTTTTCTTTCCTTTGAAAACATAAGGTAAGGATTGTAAGTGAAAAATAATAATAAACTAATGAAAAGAATGAGGAAAAATAAGAAGGATTCACAAACTTACGTGAAGTTGATCATTTTCAAATTGAAGGATTCACTCACAGTTCAACAAGTGTTAGGCCAAATAAGTAGCACTCTCTAATTCCCCTAAGATCTATTCCAAATTTTTATAACCTCTAGAGCATTATCAGGGGTGGTGTGAAATGCCAAAGAATCACCAGATTGCACTAACTCACAGTGACTTTTGAAGTCACAAAATTAAGATTCACTTAAGTGATATAACTCCTCACAAATAAACTGTGGAGTGTTCTTAGAAATTTGATTACTAAGACTACGTAGAAGAATAAGTTACTCCTCTGTAGTAGCCACCATCTGTCCTAAGGAATAAGATGAACTCTTGATGGTAACAAAGGGAATCACATTGATAGTATGGGATCGAGAAACAGAGAATGCATATGCAATTGTGGGCCATCAAATATAGTGGGACCCTTCACCAAAGTCACCCATGGAGACTATGCCCATGGAGATTTTGGTGGTGGGATGGTAGTCCACTTAGAACCAAACTTATGTGGGGAATCCCTCTCCAATTCTTGGATAAAGTACCCACAACCCAAGGGCATTTGCAACAAAAAAACTAGAAGCAACATCAAAAAAAGGGAAGCAATCAAACTTGATAATGGTTAGTAGTTTATTACCTCTGGTTCTTTTCCTTTTTCTTTTTGTTTGTCACCTGTACCATGTCTACTAGAACCTTGTTCGATACATTGTTTCTAGTAAAAATAAAAGGGTTTTACAAGAAAATGTTAAGAAAAAAGAGAAATAACAATAGGAATGTAATGATAATCAACCTTGGAGGGAGTTAGACAAGATGGATGCATAGGTGAACCAAACGTCCACACATACTTTCGCAGTAACATTTGGTAGTTTTCCGTAATGGCTAACTTGTTGGTGCTGCTACGGATCCCTTTTCTGGCTGCAGCGTCGCGTTGGTGGTGCTCTCATGCTCCGTGGCGTGCATTAGTGCTGCCGTTGGTCAGGAAGAATCGTTGATGATATCGTTTTCAATGTGAAACCAGTATTCTTTGTTGATGAAGAATGGCTGAGGGCTGACGGGCAAAAAATGAACACGCAGCGTAGCGAACTGTTGGCGCTTTCATAACCGTTGGCGCTCTTTACTTCTGTTGGGCGCTGCTGCGCGACTGAGCCCTCATGTGCTCTACCTCCCGTGGTTGCTCATCGCTTGCCCAGTGTTTGGTGGGGAGCAGGGAAACTTTGACTTTACCTGCTAACCCTAGTCCTGATCTCTGGTTTTCCTGGCCGTTTTTTTCTTTCTGCCACGCTGTCCAAGACCTTGCTCGTGGTGGGTGATCACGCACACTGGTGGTGTGGGTTTTCTTGCTATCAAGGTTACTGTACGGTGGCAGGAAAGTGTGCGGCCCAGGGGTGGGCAAGTCGCAATGATGGATTCATCAGGTTCTGCTTTTTCTCATGGAAGTTCATCTACCTCACCTCAAATTGATTTTCTTTTACCGGATGATATTTTTTAAGCAATTTCTAAAGACTTCGCATCTCGTTTTCTTTTTTTTTCAAATTGTGGGATTTTTACCAAGGTCCCCAAGTTTAAACACTCAAGTCCATAGCCTCCTTCAGCCCCATGGCATTTAGGTTTCTCATGCTTGATACTATGCTCGTCATTTCATTTTGGTAGAATTATCTGATGCCTCTCAGGTTGAAAAGGCTCTCTCTAAAAAAATTTTTCCAATAAGAAACACAACCCTAATCGCATGCACCTGGAGTTTTGACTTTAATGTGAATTACCCAGCTTTTAATATAATTCCTTGTTACATGGAACTGCCCAGTCTTCCACTCATTTTTTCATCTGTTGAGAGGGACACTGTGAGCACCTTGGGCCCTATTATTTTCGATCATTCTATGGTGATCAATGGAACTCAAATTCGTCGTTATTGTATTGAACTGGATATAGCCCTTCGGAAGACCTCATTAACCCTTGCTACTGGTGGAAAACTCTTCACCCAAAAAGTGGACTATTTTTACCTTCCAAACTCGTGTAACTATTGCCACAGGGTCGAGCATCATATCTCGGCGCGTCCTATCCTAGCTAGGAAGAAACAACCTGTAGCATCTTAGAAGACTCGTTCCCCAGTCACACCAATAGGCCCACCCTCAGTATCCTTTAAATTCGGATCTCCTCTCCCAACAACTCCTCAATCCTCCTCTTGGTCTAGCCTCTCCAAGCTATAGAAACAACAGTCAGGTACTTACACCTCCACCCATGTCATCCCTTCAAACGTTGTCAAGAACTCATTCTCGGAGGATGAGTTCGTGGTGGCCAGTGCAAGGAAACGAGTCAAAGCTTCCTTTAGTTCTACTCCCCCCTCCAACTCCTCTTCACTAGACACTTCAATGGCCCTTGTCCCCACCAACAACTCCTTTGCCCTCCTGTCAGGAACAAAGGAAACTGAGACTTCGACTTCCGAACCTTCCGTTGACCTCCCATCCAAACTACCCCTTGTTTCCCCATGAATCTTCTTTCTTGAAATGTTCGAGGCCTTATTGGTAGGCTTCAATGGAAGCGAGCAGGCAACTTTATATCTAGTCTTGATTTTTGATTTCATTCTCCTTTAAGAAATTAAGATCTCAACTGACCTTTTATCCTATTCCGCCCATTGGTTTCTTCCTCACTCCTCAATCCTAGTGATGTCCCATGCGAATGGGAAAGGAGGCGCGACCATTCTCCTCTCACCCTACTAGAAAACTAAAATCCTTCAAAGTGGTTCTGATTCTAGGCATAGAGTTTCCTGGGCCACCTTCTCATCCCGACATAGCCCTTCTGGCATTTTCTTGATATATGCCCCAAATGACTCCACAAAACGGGCTCTCCTTTGGCAAGAACTTGCAACTTCTCTTCCCCCAATGCCTTGGATATTCGGAGGAGAATTTAATATGGTAGAATTCCCTCAAGATAAGCTCGAAGGGGCATTTCTTCAACTATCCAATCTCGAGTATCAGACCTGGTCTACCTTTAAGAAAAGATTTTACCTCTCAGATGGGGTAGACAACTCCATGTGTGTTCCCCTCCATAGATTTACTTGGAGCAATCTCCATCTTGGACAGGCTCGCATCTACAGCAGGTTAGATAGGTTTTATTTCTCCACCCTTTCCTTTTGGCAAGCCTTCTCTGCCACTATGGTTCATCACCATGCCACCTTATCCGACCATCTTCCTATCTCCATATCTATCAAGATTCATGGTAGCCCTGACCAACAAAAATTCCATCTTTTCAGACTACACAACAACTAGTTTTCTTTCCCAACTGCCCAACTTCTTCTATCCAACCTTTGGAATGCCAAACCTAGGCCCCTAAATCAGGTGGGTTGGATTAATTGGTGGCATTGTGCTTCATGTCGAGTGCAAAACTTTGCTCGTTCGTATGGTAAGACGGTGGCTGCTCAAGCCAAACATGAATACAACAAAATTCACCTCATTATTGAACGTCTCACTAATAAACTAGCTCAAGATCCCTTTAACACTCTAGTTCACGAGGAGCTAGCTAGAGCACGCGTTGCCTTCCAACATTGGGATGTGTACCGAGCACAAAGTGCCTTAACTAAAAGTTGGCTCACTTGGTTAAAAATTCAAGATGAACACTGTAAGGAATTTTTTAAATATCTTAATATTGCTTCCCCTTCACATGCTATTGACAAACTCTCATGTGATGGTACCACCATTATTGACCACAATAGTATCCTCTCTTTTCTTAAGAACCACTACGAAACCCTTTTTGCAGCTATCCCAATGGACATCTCTTCATTCAAGGCTGCCACCCCTGATTATCCTCATCTTATTAATCCCACTATGCTTCAAAGTCTTAATGCTAATATCACTCTGGTGAAGCTACAGGAGGCCTGTTCCAAGTTAAGTCGAGGAAAGGCCCCTGGTTATGATGGTTTTCCCATAGAATTTTTTCAAAATCATTGGGATTTGGTGGGAAAGGATCTTTTGCAGGTCATTAATGAGGCTCTCTTAACTACTTCCCTTGGAACCAATCTAAGCCAAGGGGTTATTCGTCTCCTCACCAAGTCTGGGGATCTAACCGATATCTCTAATTGGCGTCCCATAACTCTTCTCAATGTAGTGTATAAAATTTGGGCGAAGTGCCTTGCCTTACGACTAAAAAAAATTCTTGGTCAGATCATATCTCCCCAGCAAACAGGATTTGTTCCTGGTAGATATATTTTAGACAATGTGGTCGTGGCATGGGAAGGTCTCAAGTGGGCTGAGGATGATGGACAAGATATTCTCCTTATGAAACTTGATTATGCCAAGGCTTATGACAACATTAAGTGGGATTTTATCTTGCAGACTATGACCAAACTTGGTTTTGGACCTAAGTTCTTGAATATGGTGAAATGCTTATTCTCAGATGCTACTACAAGAATTGACACTACCTTCGGCATTACCTCTCCCTTTCCAATACATAGGTCTATGCGACAAGGTTGCCCTCTCACCCCCTATCTCTTTATCATCACATCAGACTTTCTTTGTCATCAAATTAACCTGGACATTCAAACTAAAGTTCTCACTGGGGTCTGGCTTTCCTCCTCTCAACAACAGCTTCTCAATATGCACTTCGCCGATGACTCCTTTTTTCTAGTTCAAAACATAGTCACTAATTTGCACTGCCTCTTATCAAGGGTGGAGCAATATTACACACTCTCAGGTTCCACAATTAATTAGAATAAATCATATGTTTATAGCTTTAAGGGAAATTACAAACATGTGACCAACTATAATTGGAAGCAGCTTCAGGATTAAGACATCATTAAGATTCTGGGAATCCCTATCCATTTTAGAGGTTCAACATCTATCCTTTGGGAGCAAGTTATTTATCGAATTCAAAAGAAACTTGACAAATGAAAAACTAAACCCCTCACACTTGCAAGTAAATACCTTGTATGTAAGTCCATATGCGCGTCCATCCATGTGTATTACTCTTCATGTTGGGCCCCCTCCTAAGCTACCTACCAGAAGCTAGAACGGTTATTCTGTGACTTTATGTCGTCCTCCAAGGATTCTCAAAAAGGCTTTCATCGTGTCGCTTGGAATATTCTTACTCTCCCCAAGAATAAGGGTGGCTAAGGCCTTTTGAACTCCTATAAGCAAGGAATTACCCTGGTTGCTAAGTGGTTGGTACAACATTTAGATGCCTCAGATATTATAGGGACCCTCCTCCAATTAAGGCTTCATCAAGCATTTCCTAAAAATAAGCCCTTCTGGAAAGGAATCCATTTTGTCAATTGGATCCTTTCCCCCTTCACTATCATTCTTCCTGGATCTCATGTTTTCAAAAGCATTTGGAGGGCCTAGCAAATTCTATGCACTCACACTGATTGGACTAACGTTAAAATCAACCCTACTATCCTCTCTAAAGTGTGTTCATGGTGGTTACCTCTGTCGCCCACTCCCCTTGCTATCACTAATGCTAAGGTGGCTACCTCGTGGTATCGAAAGGGTGTCATTTCCTTGAATTGTTTTAGGCTGGCTAGCCGTTGGATTTCAAGGGTTGAGTTTAACACTTTGTATGGGGAGTCAGCTGCAATGAACCATTGCCTAGTTCAAATTTACTCCTTTCTCCACGGTCACTAGCATCTTGATGTTATAGTGCAAAGCCTTTTTCATGGCCTTTAATGGCTTAATGGGGTTAAACTCTTGCCCTACTGGCCATCTGTCCCCTTTCATCTCATGCATGACCCATCTGAAGTCATTCAACGTTGCAATAAGTATTGGCACAAACAAGAGTCAGAAACATTTTGGATCCCTCTCTTCCAACTTATTTGGAAACTTCTGACCCTCCCCAAAATTAAGCAGTTCCTTTGGTGTCTCCTCCACCATGGTCTACCTATTGGAAAACGTTTAGAATATCTAGGGATTCCCAATCCCAATTTCCCTCTATGTGGTGGACAAGATGACTTTGTCCATGTATTTTGGCAATGTCCCTTTGCTCAACATGTGTGGAAGTGGGCTTCTAAAGCTTTTCCATCATACAAGCTATCTCAAGAGGATGCCATTTTCAGATTCTTGAACATTACTTCTGCTAATCTTAATTTTTTGTGGAAAGTTATTAGGCCTACTATTTTATATTATATTTGGAAGCGAAGATGCAATGTTCTACTTCAAAAGACAGAGTATTCTAACAAATGTTTGCTTACCAGGTTGGAGAAGTTGCAGATCTTTCACCTCACCCATTTTCAACTCACATCTCAAGCTTCCAAGTTCAATCTAGACAATCATCAATTGGTTCATCTCTTGCGGCTATGGGAAAGACCTGTGTGTTCCAGTTACACTTAGCATCAGTAATCTCTGCAATGAAGCTTTTCCTTTTTATTATGTGGAGTCACCATTAGAACTCTCTCTATCTTAATTGAGAGCTCTTTGCCTCATCTAATTCTATGTCATTCTATTTTGTAACAAGCCAGTATGTGCAGACATTTGGTCATGCCCCAACTTGGGTTTCCTCCTTTAATACTCGTTTATTTCTAAGGTGTTTACCGAGTGTCATTCACAATGCTCTCAGTTTTCCCTTTCCTTTAACCCTATGACTTATTCAAGTTGTTGTAATTGATGCACCTTTAATTTCAATAAAACTTCTTTTCGGGGTCCGACCCCCCCCCCCCCCCCGATAATCAACCTTGGAACTAGGTTTCAATGCGACTACCTTCTCCATTCTTGGATTGTACTCCCTTGCATCTCCACTTGATTTGGTCCGTAGCCCAGAGTGCACTAGCACATAAATATCATGAAAACAAATAATCAATAAACAAGATACACACACACACACACACACACACCTCATCAGGTCCTTCTAGATTGTGGGCCTATGGAAGAGCTTCTTTTCCTTTTTTAGAACCTTTAAGTTGAGCCATCACAACTCTTTCTTCTTCAAGAAACTTAGGGTATAAACAGGGATCATATTAATGGAGGCTATTGGTGGAAGAATCATAACTTAAGATTAAGTTCATAGGTAAAGGAAAATAACATATAGTATAAGGTTCTTTTGGTTTGTAGTAGCAAATTCCATGGCAAGGTGTAAAAAAGAGAAACAAGAGAGAGACCAATTATACACTATACCTATTTTTGCATCATGAAGAAGATAGATAGAGTAGGAGTTAACATGGATAGATTGGGAACCCCATAAAACTTTACTGTATATTTACAAACACATTTGGTAGTCAATCTTAATAGTAAAATCAACTTAATAATACTTTTTTCAAAAAAGAGTGGAATCATCAATGTAATCAAATAATTCTCCTTAATAACAAGCTTGAAATTCAGGAGATTGCATGCTAGAAACAAAAGGATTTACTGCAGCATGAAAACCTAAAATTGTTCGAATATTGGCAAGCGTAATTATTAAACTTCAAAAAATCATTTTTGAAACAGAAATTTCCCACAAATGGTAAATATTACACCAATTCCTTAGAATGTCCTTATAGCGCGAAGTTTTTAAAATAGGGAAAGTTAGTAATTCAAACAACCTAGCCCATCGACATCTAACAAACTACAAATGAAATCAATGGCCTTAATTACATTATTTTGATGCAAAAGGATAGAAACATAAGCTAAGTTACCTAGAGTACAGGAGAAGCTTGACTGAAATATTTCAGAGGAGTCATGTCGCAAACTTCTTCACCAAGAAATTTTTGATACTGAATTGATTTGAAGATGATGAGGAAAAGACCTCCTTTCCTATGAATTTGAAGGAGAGTCTCCAAAAACCCTAGTAATAGTTGTAGGTTGAGCTAATTGAAAAAATATGCAATTATAATTTACATTAATAGGTAATTAATTATTAATTAATTTTCAAACTAATGATCACTTTTCTTAACTTCATGATTGGTAGGTTGTGAATAGGAGTTATCATGAGTCCAACACAGAGTACTCTTCAATACGATTCCACCAGTACCAATTTCATCAAAATCATATGCATGTTTTGCAAGATATCACATTTCTTAGTAAGCATGCCATTAAATTAAAAATTAAAAATTCAACTTTAGAATATTTTTTAAAATTTAATTTAATTTTTAATTTTAAAGTTTTTTTAAAAGCTATTTTGGACCTATTGGCTCAATACTTTAACCACCAAGCCAACAAACTAGTTGTGATTATTTAAAGGGTGTAATTATATTTAGATCACTTAAAAAATTAATTTAATTTATTTATTAAAAAAATATAGTAATAATATTTAAAAATTTGCAATGGTGGGGTAGGCTCCTATTAGCTGTTGCGTTGGCCCAACCATGTCATTATGTAATCACACTATTAGGCCTTGTAGCTTGCCAGGCCATAGTGTGATCCAATGCATTGCTGTGTAGTGAGGCCTTGTGGCCTTGCATCAAGGCATCACTGTAGGACACTACAAAAAAACCTTTTGCGGCCTCACCGCAACAAAAAACCTCTTTTTATGTCCTACCATGGCCCATCATGTGACCCTCCCAACCCTCCTACAAACATCACATGGTCCTCACACATGTGCATCGTGCTATCATTTTTCTTTCCATTACCCTACTCCACTAGTGCCGCCATTCTTTGCCTCCTTAGTTGTGGGTGGTGACCTCTGATGTTGTCAAAGCCTTCCTTTTTAGTCATTGCTTGTGCCACCATTCCTTGTCTCCTTGGTTGAAAATGGTGATTACTGATGATGTCAAAGCCTACCTTCTTGGCCACCACTGATGGTGTTCTACCCTACCTTCATGGTTACTAATGATGATCATTGGCACTATTAATGCCTACCTCCTTAGTGTCTACCAACACCACCATTCCCTACCTCCCTAGTTGTTGATGGTAATCACCATCAATGCTTGTCTTCTCAGTACCCACTAGTGTAGTTGATGCTTGCCTCCATGATGTTCATCAATGCCATCATTCCCTACCTTCCTAGTAGCTGACGGTGATCATTGATGTGTTCAGTGCCTGTCTCTTCAATGTCTATCGGTGTTACCATTCCCTACATCCTTAATCATTGATGGTCTATTGGTGCCATCATTCCCTGCCTTCCTACTTACTAATGAAGACTACCAACAATGTTAGTGCGTTCCTCCTAATGATAGGAAAAATTTCCATCAATTAAATTTTTTCATCAATAAATGAAAAAATAAAAAAAAATAATTAGTGAGAAAAAATAGGTATAAGGACATTGAGAAATTTTACAAATAAAAAAATTTTGGCAGGTTATAGCAATTAGCATAAAAATTCCATAATTAAGCATGCTTGTTTTGGAGTAGTACTAGGATGGATGACTTCTTAGGAAGTTTTAAGAAATGTGAGATTTTTTACAACTTGAAACAATAAAAAATTTGATTTTTGTATTTGATTTCAATGAAACAAGAGTCATTTACAATGGATTTGAACCTTTTGGACACAATGAAACAATTAAATTTAGCCTATGAAAGCCTGAAAATTAGTTTTTGAAACCATTATGTCATCATTCTAGAACATGAAAAAGTTTGATTTAAAGCTTGAATATTGAATATTTTTAGATGGGAAAGAGTCTTTTATGATTAATGAAGTCCCCATGGAAGGATCTAGAAAGAGAGAATTCATTCATGGTAGTTCTAAGTCCCTCAAAACTAATTAACTATCCCAAAATCCATAAAAAGGATCACAAGGACATAAGATTTTCACTTTGCATTATTTTTTTTTGGCTTATTGATGTCCAAAACCCAGAAAGTGCATTGGAGAAAAATGGAGTCCCAAGTCAATGATTGAATGAATATTTTTGAGCAACAAATTCATGAGATTAGAGGCATCTAAGAGGAACTTCGTTGATGAGCAACAAGGCACCCCCATGCCCAACCATACGAATCATAAGCGTTCATGCATGATCCGGTCGAATTCGGTGGATGGGACTAGTTGTAATTATGCTTTAATCATAGTTCATTGTCTTCCCATGTGGATAAGTGGTAGCTTTGTCATGTATGGTTTAGTCCAAGGTGAGGCATATGATTGATGTTGCCTAATCCTATGTTTCTCCTAATGACAATAAAGAAATAAATTAATTAAGCTAATAAATAATGGAAAGTAAAATCTAAACTGGCCTATGTGTGGTGATTATCTGTTCCTAATCATCTGCACATGCCTTGGACTTTGTATAACAACCATTGGAGTTTCCAAGCATATGTTAGTAGGCTTGCCAAACAATACACTACTTGGTTACCAAGTAATTACACTTCAGCGCTCGTGATTAGTTGTAATCATTTCACTTAATGATAGGAATTTTAAATAGTAGTAAATGGAAATATTAACTAAAGAAAATAATAAACAATTAAACAATTAAATAATTAAAGCAATAATAAATCTAAGTGGATGTTGTAATGATGGAGCTAATCTTGATCTTTATTTTCGATCATGTAACGTGTCCAAGTATGTCACACTCGAATAAGGATGTCGTATAATCACAAACATCACACTGCGAGCATGCACTGGGAATAATAGAACTTGAAATTACAAAGCTTTGAAAAACTATCTAAAATCTAACAACAAAACTATGTCCTAATTGTGCGCCTAAGTGTTGTATTTATGGGCTAGCATGAAAGAGATGATATCAGATATCTAACATCATTTCTTGGGACTCAATATCGCATATCCGATATTGAGGCTATTCGATATCAGAGCTGACAAAATCATGACTCATCATACTCCCATGACTGAATGAAAACTCATCCTCAAGTTAAAAAAAATGAGGAATATTCTGAAGGCATGGAATTATTGACTAACTCAAATAAATAAACAAATTGATTCTTGCATGCCCCAATCGTGTTTTACAAAAATTTGGACACAATATTACAAGACACAAAATTGGAAAAGCTCATGTAGTTCTTGGAGATGATGGCTCCTCCATCGATCACTTCCCTTTTTTGCCAGGCTTATGAAATTTGGAGTGGTTGAGTAGCACCTATAACTTTTCTTCTTCTGTCCTTGGATCATGTACCGTCTAGGCTACTAAATCGATGTGTGCTAGTGCTAGTACATCCTAAGGACATGGTAGCTGCAAAAATATTTTGTTAGCCTTCACATACTAAGCTACAAACTGTCATGGTTTCTCTTCAAAGGCCCTGGCCTTTTCTTTCAACTCATGATAATCTGTTAATCTCTTGGCTAGGTCTAAAGTAACATCTTTATGTCCATGGTAGTGAGCTTTGATCACCTCAAGTTCTGAGTTTGCTACATGGAGTTTTTGCAAAGCAACTTTTCTGTTTGCAAACTCTTTCTCGTATAATGCGTAGGTGGTCATTACTTACTTCTCCAGCTCAGTTCTAGGTCAACCTACTACTAATAGGTTGACATATCAGAGATTAGCCAACACCATGTATTCTTTTAAATCCTCAATCTGCAAGTCTTTATTCTTCACTTCTACTTGATGGACTAGTGCATAACTATCTAAGATGGATTGCCAATAAGGATTTTGCATTGACATAGACCCAATGCAAGCTTTGGCCATCTAGATTTCCTTTTTGTTGATCTACTTGTACATGCCTACTTGGTCTCGGAAGTGTTCCTTCAACTTCTCATGCTTTTGGACCTCATTTTTCCATGTGCTTATTTCAATTGCAGACTTTTGTCAAATGACTCAGACCTCCTTCATCGAGAGGGTTTTGTTTCCTCTAGCCAATCTGTTGATATCTTGGTTGACCCTCATCAGTTTTTCTCTCAACTGATGGAAACTTTCCTCTAGAACATCCCTTTATTTTTTTATGATGATCAACCTTGAATTTTTGGTAGCAAGCTATTTATTTTCTTCTTGGGTGACAATTAGTGCTTTCTTATGGGCATAGGATTGTGCCTTAGTAGTAGAGGCACACCAAACCACCTTGTCATTTTCTTGCTCGGCAACTTTGTTGTCTTTGATCAATTCGCTCAGCTATTCTATTCTAAATTGATCCAATTGATCAGGTGCAATAAACTGGGTAGGGTCCCATCTTTTAGCTCTTAGGGCAGCCAACTCTTGTTGCAAGCATTGCACCTCTATTTTTTTGTGTTCCGCCCTAGTCTCAACCATGACCAGCTTTCCTTTACTGGTAATCAGGTTTGATTGTGCTGTAGTGACATCACTGGGAATGTCAAATAGGGCGATCATTATTTGTCTTATTTGTAGCAATAGATCTAACACATCCTCATGGTATAGGATTCATTGAAGTCCCAACAAGCATTTGCATGTCTCTAGTCCTAGTCAAATCAACTGGAGGCACAATAGGCATATTGAAAGACTCTTTAATGTGATCTGTTATCACCTCTGCTACACCTACCACATCCTAATGCTGCATGAACACTATTGTGGCATCTTCCCCTATCTCAAGCATCACCTGAAAGGATGTGATGTTACTAGAGATTTGACATGACCATTGGGATTTTTCTTTTGATTGTAGTGAGATCTGTCCCCTTGTTGGATTTGCCAAAACAGTGGGCTACATAGCGTCATTGATGACCCTAAAGAGGCTTGATTCTTCTCTACTCCCCTAGTTGAGTATTTCAACAAATTTTTGCAAGTGGCTCATTACAGGCCTATATTCTTATGGTGGTGGTGGTGGAAGTTGTGGCTTGTGATGCTGTTTGGGCTCTTGTTTTGCTTCTTTTTCTAGTTTTTCTTCTTTTTTTGGTTCTACTTCCCCCTCTAGCTTTTGTTCCTCACCAAGGTCTTTCCTTGGCACTGCTGGTTTAAGTAATTTAGTGAAAGAAAGCATTTTGAGCCTTCCTGGGAGTGTTGTTTGTGTACCCCATGATTCTAGCACACTTACATAGCTTATAGCTCAGGCAAGGGAATGGAAGTGTGGCCTTCCATGCCTTTTCTTCAAACTACCTCTAAATTTCCATGCAATATAACTAGGGAAGGTTGGCCATGTATTTGCCCATTAGTATGACACTTCCTCTAGCTGCATATGTGGAGATTCTATTAAGCCCTTTGGTGGGGAAGAGGTGATATGTCCCTATATTGAAATAGGTCCTCTCTTCTAGAGTCAATTCATTATATGTCTTATCTTCTTTGTTGTAAGCCTACTTCAACCATAGCTTTCTAGTGTTGGGGTTAGACCTCATGGATAGATGGGCCAACTTAGCACCCTCATTCAGTAGATTTAGAGCTTTGGCAATTACTTTGATTGAGAATGAAACAATGACTTTGTAAATGTTAATAGTGGTGCACTCCTTCTTGTTGTGCTAGAATTGGTATGTTTTGCCAAGGTACCATTTGCTAGTATCCAAAAGGATGGGCCATACAGGTGATGCCTAGAGCTGCATTCAAACTACTTCAAGAGGGAACACCATGAATGGGGTGAAGTTCATCTCTATAATGATCATGGTCAACATGGATTTTTCTCGAATGGCCTCAAGGCATTTCGCAGACAATGTGAGGCATTGTCCCTACATGAGAGCTTGTGGTTTTGTAGCCTCTCCTTGGACTAATTGTCCTATGATAGTAGCCTCTTGATGGATGCTAAATGATTGGGCTTCCTATTCCTCATGCTTTACATGCTCACCTTGTTGGCACCTACCACCTCTTGGGCATTTGGTTGCTCCCTGCGAAGGTCCTCCTTGTGCTCATCGTTTTGGGGCCATCTGCAATTAATCAATGATCAGATGTTACTAAGGTGTTGTTATTTATCATTAACAAGTTTATACCTTACTCATCACCTTAGTCTTATTAAGTTCTTTTAGTCCATATGATTTTAGAGTTAGAAAAATGTCCAAAAAGTGTTTATCTTTTTTTATGACCTTTTGCAGTTGGTTCCCTTTTCCTTGAGTATGGCTTATTATGATGGTTATGATCCCTTGGGTGGAAAAATTAAGGTTTTTGGCATTAATATGATTGATGTTTCATTATAATGCTTAAGGTTTTTAACACTCTTACCCTCATAATATCTTCGAGGTGATAGCAAATTTTAGAAAATTAGCACAAGTTTCCCATGCAAGCACCCCCCATGACTAACTTGAACAGTCTAGGTTCAAGTAGATTCAAATGGCATAGAAATGAAAGTAGTATGGAGCAAGGTATTGCAAGTGGAAGCGGGTTGAATAGAGCTTTGAGTCACAAAATAAAATTTGAAAAACTCCCCTAGTTGCAAATGATCAGAATGAATTTTGGAGCACTGTGGGGGTCATATATATAGTTTTTATGGACCTATTATTAGGTACTCAATATTGGGTAGTCAATATCAGGGTTCATGAATGTGCATTGAATGAGGATACTAAGCATGGAAAATGAAGCACTGGGATTGGTTGGAAGGTTTTAGGTTAGGTCCATAGTTCTGGGGTAAGTAGGAAATCAGTTTTAGACACCAAAAGTGTGAGAATATGGAGTTGTTGACGTTAAAAGCTTTGGAAGATGCAAGAAAAGTGGTATTATACCTATGTTGTGGAATGGATCAATTACATGATAAGGGATAGAATGAAATGTAACAATTATGCACTTGGAGGGTTAGGAATGATGTGGTTGTGTCAAACAAGTACAAGTTACAATAGTTACACAAGTGGATCCTTCCCAAAGTAGGCTCTAGCCTATGATGCCCTTCTATAACTACACCTAAAAATGTCCATAGGCACTAAAGGGTTTGAATGCAATGCATACCTATGAAACAGAACACACATGTTAAAACCACCAATTTGAGAAAATAACTCTATGTTACACAAAACCACAAGTTAGGACCATCCGGATAGCAAGATGGGATGGATTGTAGAAAGGATTGCAAAGATTGGGATGTGAGTATCTTACTGGAGGCATAATGAATCCTTGTGTGTTATTAATGGTTAAGTAATCATTAGCCCTTCTTTCTAAGATTTAGACTAAGTCCAAACAACATGTTAGTGACATCGCATTGTTTCATCACTACCAAAGTTGCAAGGAGTAACATCACTTGACAATTTGTTCAAGGGAGAAGCTTATTTATGGCACATTTTTTTTATTAAGGTATCTAAGAAGCCACCAACCTTCAGCATGGGTATGTGTCTTTCCAGTGGGACCCTCAGAATTTTATTCAGTGCCCTTTTATGTTACTCTTACTCCCATTTTTTGTTCGAGTTACAAAAATATAATTACAACCAAAGGAACGTGATAGAACATATGGAAGTGGTCAAAGAGAATCTACAAATCCTCTTGATGTCACACTCCACACATTTTCCCTTGGTTCTTCACTCTTTTTCCTGGGCACAATGAGTACAAATTTATTTTTAGATTGGATGATGAAAAAGAATATCATTATTAATGGAATGAGCGGATGAATGACATGGTCTCACTGTCCAAATAATCAGTCTCTCATGACTTGAAAACATAGAGAAAACCTCATATCAATGGGCTACATGATCATTTTATTCACAAGCTAGATTACTTAACAAAGGAAATGAAAACAACAAATGGAAAAAGTTGAAAAGGATAGAAAATAAGTGTATCGATAAATAAGAAAATTATAAAAAATTGTAAAACAAAAAGATGAAAAATACTTATTAATCCTAAAGATTAGAATGGGGGTTTCCCCCACAACTAAGCATTTGGCCATGGCAAGAATTAATAAGTAGATAGGTAGGATCCATGTAAGTATAAAACATTGGTAACCTTTCATTCTTGAGCCACTAGGTGTCTCTTGGTGTTGTGGCGACTGTGTAGACAAATTATTGTTTACATAGTTAGTTGTTAAAGGTATGGTGGATTAGGGTATGAGGTGTGTTAATGTTGTAGATGTCTGGCCCATGATTGCATCCTTGATTATGATATAGTATGCATGGATTTGTTTGTCTCTCCACACTACTAGATTCATTACTTTTATTGGGTTTTGGAGCAACAATGGATGGTGGCCTTTGTGTAGGATCAGAGGACATTGGTTGTGAAAAGTAAAGCATTACACTAGATTGGCATTGTACTAGCTCAGATGATGTGGTAGGTCCATGAGTGTTACACTTTCTCCTAGGGCTTGTCCTAAAGAAAGGATGTTTCTGAGTTTGTAGTGGGAACCTACTGGTATCAACATGTTTATGTACATTTATAGCACAAGTGGCATTTGTTTGTTGATATTGTGATGTTGAACCTTCCTATGTTGTTGGTGGTGGCATATGATGAGGTGGAGTATGAGAATACCGAGGATAGGATGAATGGTAAGAGGCATGAGGTGGTAATCCTTTAGGGGATGTCATGGGTTGATGGTACTCGGGAGAGTGATAGTGGTGATTTGAAGTAGAGGACATAGAATTAGTTGGAGAAACAAGGTGTTGAACATAATATCCATATGGTTTTGGTTGATAGGAAATATAGGGCTGGTTTGGTGGTGGCCTTCCCCACGACTGTGGGTTTTTCCACTACAGTTGATGATAGTGTGGAGGCTGGTAATAAGTCCCCCTAGGATAGTATGTTTGGTTGTGGGACCGTCTATAATTACCATGTGGGAAAGGAAATCTCCTAGGCATGTGCTTTTGTATGAATTTGGAATTTAATGTAGAATCCCAAAACTCATGTAGATGCAATAAGATCGGACAATGGCCCTTTGAATGGTCATATATGTAGATGTCACATCCATTATCTTTGTCTATGGTTGAGTTTATAGCCTCACTTGCTTCAGCCATTTTTTCTACTTGTCAAAAAGTGTTTCTACATGTTTCTTGATACTACATCCTCTATTTATTGCAACTGCCTAGTTTTCTTTGCACTACCTTCTCCTTAATCGTCTATATAAGAGTTGTAACATTTTCATATATCCATTTTGACATCCTATTAAATTTTGCTTGAAGTTCATCAATAGACCTCTATATTGGCAAGATTCATTGTAGGATCACCTTATCAAGAGCAGCCTCTTTCTTCTTACCATAGATATGGACCTCCTTTTTTTGGAGAGGTGGGTCCTAGTGATTTTTCTCAACATTCTTCCATTTACATATTTCTTCTTCTTCTTTTGCCACATGCTCAATTAGCTCTTGGATCTGATGGGTTTGTAGCTCATATAATTGACCTAGAGCATACACCCCAATGGTCTCCCTTATTTCATTACAAAGCCCATCTATGATATGGAAAAGTTTCCTTTCCTTAGAGAAACCATGGCCTAGGCATCTATTTAGTAGAGAATAATATCTATCTAAGGCCATGTCCAAGGGTTCATGTTGTTCTTATCTCCATCCTTGGATGTATCTCCTTAGGTTGCACACCCTCACATAGGTTCATTATTTCTCATTGAAGAGTTCTAACATTGTGGACCACTGTTAAATTGAATTTGGTTTCAATAGTCTATACCACACTTCAGCTTTGTTGATTAGTGTCCTAAGAAAAATCTTGAGCTTTTGCCACCCACTTTCAATGTTGTAGAAAGAATAGGCATCATGGAAGGCTTGTAAATGATGTTGTGGATCTGAATCATAGCCTCTTGCAAATTTAGGAATATTATTCATATTAAACTTGGGTAGGCAACCCTATTTGCGATGCCTACGAGATATCTTAACTACCTCTGTGATCTGCATTAGAATCTTGGTGGCCAATAAGGGTTTATCGTCATCAGATAGATTGTGATGAAAATTTCTATTTCTATTTGTTTGATCATGATGATCTTGTCTATGTTCATGTTGATGTCTTTGACTTTTCCTGTGGGTTTGATTTCTATTTTTATTCCAACCCATTAGTGGAGCTTTATCTTCATACCTATGTTCATCTTTGTCAGAACTAGATATTGAAGGGGGAGAGGAAGATGAGGAACTAGGAGAATTTCCATGGCTTCTATAGTTCTCCCTTTGGTCCTTTGATTTATCTTTTTGAAATTTCAAAGAGGTCTGAAGCCTTGAGGCCTCCCTTGGTCTAGGACTTATTTCATCTCCTTCAAGATTGTCTACCTTGGGTGAATGTAGACTTTGAGTGTTGTTAGGGTGGTCATGAACATATGAAACCCCTACATAAGGTTGTTCACTTCAATTTTCTTCATCATATATCTCGTTAGTTTTTCAATGAATGTTTTTGCTATATAGTGCATTATTGCTTCCTTGTAGAAGAGACATTTTTTTCAATTAATGATGTGTGTGATTTAATATTTTCTGAAAGATATATTGTTAATGCATTTACAACAATCGTGTATGATATAACTAATCTAGATAACTAGCATCATCCATGGCAATGGTGCCAATGATGAGCGACGATGTACCCCTACATCCAACCATACGAATCATAAGGGTTCACACATGATCTGGTCAAATTCTATGGATGGGACTAGTTGTGCATCTAAATCATTATGGTTTGATCGTAGTTTGTTGTCTTTCCACTTGGACTAGTGGTAGCTTTGTTACATATGATTTAGTCCAAAGTGAGGTTGCTCCTAATGACAATAAAGAGATAAATTAATTAAGCTAATAAAGAATGGAAAGTAAAATCTAAACTAGCCTACATGTGATAAGTATTTGTTCCTAATCATCTACACACACCTTGGACTTTGTATAACTATAGTTGGAGTTGCCAAGTGTATGTCATTGGGCTTGCCAAACAATACACTACTGGGTTACCAAGTAATTACACTTAAGTGCTCACAATTAGTCATAATCATTCTGCTTAATGATAGGAATCATAAATAGTAGTAAATGGAAACATTAACTAAAGAAAATAGTAAATGATTAAACAATTAAAGTAATAATAAATCTAAGTGGATGTTGCAATAATGGAGGTAATCTTGATCTTTATTTCGGATCATGTAACGTGTCCAAGTACGTCACACTCGAATAAGGATGCCATACAATCACAAACTTCACACTGTGGGCATGTATTAGAAATAATAGAACTTGGAATTATAACACTGAAAAACTATCTAAAATCTAACAACAAAACTATGTCCCAACCATGCGCCCAAGTGTTGTATTTATAGGCTAGTATAGAAGAGACAATATTGGATATCCAACATCATTTCTTTGGATCCAATATCGTGTATATGATATTGAGGTATCCAATATCGAAACTGATAAAATCATGACTCATCATTTGTTAATCAAACCAAGGGTTCATGAAAAATATGCAAGATATGTCCAAAGAAATTAGGAAATTATCTAATAGTTTTGAAGGAAAGAGGTCAAAAGTTCAAGGAAAGTTGGATTCATTTGTAGATTCCATCAAGTAATTAACTAATCATTTGACCTAACCTTCATGTTAAAACCAATATTCACCTAAAGATCATAGTCAAAATCTACCTAGGAATTATCACCAAGATCAATTTCAACATCATCAAGACTAGTACCAAGATCAATTTTCTCCTATGGATTAGTATTAAGATCAATCTCCATCCATTGGATGCTAAGGTGCCAACATTCCTTCACAAGGCTAAAGAATGAAACTTGAAGGGGAGGGTTATTGGAATTGGAAAAATTCATTAAAAGATTCCTTAACCCAAGTTCATGCAAAGAAGGTAAAACTTGATCATTATGATGGAGCCCCTAGATCTAGTGCTTAGGCGAAAGCTTAACTTGATATTATGAAAAATTATTTTAACATGTTAAATTTATCAAGTTAAGAACATTTGGAGGTAGTCTCTTTGTATTTAAGGGAACTTATGGTAACATGGTGAAATGAATTAAGATCTCAAGGATTGATTACAAATTGGATAAACTCTTATCAAGATTTCAAACAAAAATTTGTACTAGTTTCTTTTCTTAAGAAATGTAAGATATGATTCAACTTACTAAGATTGAGTCAATGATCGGTGGATCACTACTACAAGGAGTTTTATGATCTCTCCTAGTATGTAAGCCACAAGATGAGGGTGAATTAACTTCAAAGTTTATTAGTGGTCTACATGCTTAATTGCATCCCCAAACACATGCCCATAATCTCCAAATAGTTGATGAAGTATACAGGATTGCTAAGGATCATGAAGAGTCAAATCAAGTATGGACTATAACTCTTCAACAAGCAACGGTGAAAGAGACACCCACAAAGAGAATGTGAACAAGATGTTTTGCTTGTAGTGAAGACCACTTCAAGCAAGATTGCCCATTATTTAAAATAAATATACAAAGAAACAATCAATATAAGAACAAAAAACCCAACACCAATATGGCTAAAGGAAAACCTCAACCTACTACAACTACAGTTCTGAAGAAAATTTTAACATCGACTAAGTCAAGTTTGAGAAAATTTCAATTTATTTTACTCATTTATGAAGGATTAATTAAGGGTCAAAAGGTTAAATTCTTGATTAATAGTGAAGCAAGTGATAATTTTATTTCACCAACTTTAGTTATGTCATTAAACCTAACTTTATCTTCTAAGAAGGTTATTAAAATAGACCTTGTAGATGGAACGACAATGACTAGGCATACTAGGTATGGAGAAATTAACTTTACTTTGCAAGATAATCCTTTTTTACAAAAATATAATGTTACTAACCATTGTGTCTTGAAAGTGCCAACCATTGATGAAGTCAAGCTTTTAAGGAGGTATAAAGAGCAAAGAAAATTCATATGATAACTATTAAGTAAGCTAAGAGACTAGTCAAGAAGGGCACTACTATGTTTATTGTAAAAGTAGTCTAACCCCATAAACTTTCTAACTATTAGATTCCAAAATTACTTAAAGAGTATGAGAATCTAGTATTTGGAGATAGTTGAGAATTACCACCAAAAAGAACTATTGAACATGCCATTAACATTTTTCTATGTATACAATTAGTTTCAAAAGCCCCATATAGGTTTTCTTCTATTGAATTAAGAAAATTAAAAGTACAATTAGGCTAGTTATTGGAAGAATGGAAGATTTGGTCCAGTGTCTTATCTTGGGATGCACTAGTTCTATTCATTAAGGAAAAGTATGGTATCTTAATGTCATGTATTGATTATAGAAAATTAAACAAAGTAACAATTAAAAATACTTATCTGTTATGTAGGATTGACAAACTTTTTGATCAACTCACTAGAGCATGTATTTTTCCAAGATTGATTTAAAGTCAAGTTATCACCAGATAAGAATTAAAGAGAAAGATATTTTAAAATGACATTTAGAACAAGGTATGGATTATATGGATTTGTAGTAATGTCATTTGGATTGACTAATGCACTATATTCATGGCATTGATGAATAATATCATTTGAGAATACCTTTATTAATTTGTTATTGTATTTATGAATGATATACTTGTCTATTCTAAGTTAATAGAGGAACATGTTAAACATTTAAAAATTGATATGGAAATTCTTAAGAAACATTAGTTAAAGAAAAAATTGAGTAAATGTGAACTCTTTAAAGAAGTAGTATCATACTTGGACCACAGTGTATCTAAACAAGAGCTACAAGTAGACCCATCTAAGGTTAGTGTAGTTCGTGAATGACCAGAACTTAAAGATATTACAACACTTTAGGGTTTTTTTTTGGTTTAATAGGTTTTTATTGATATTTTATTAAAGATTATTTTACCTTGGTAGTTCCCTTGATTGATCTTTTACAAGAAAAATGTATATTTAAGTTTGATGAAAGATACAAAGAATCTTTCCTAAAACTAAAGATTCTACTAACCACAATGCCTATTCTAAGAATCTTAGATGAAGAATTACCATTCGAAGTATCCACAAATGCTTATGGAGTAGGAAATGATGCAATTCTTTCACAAGAGGATAAAGTTATATGTTTTGAGTCTCATAAATTATGAGAGCTAAGGAAATTACTCTACCCATGATTTAGAATTACTAGTAATTGTTCATGTCTTAAAAGTTTGGAGACATTATCTTTTGATAAAAGATTCATATTAAAAATAGATTATAAGAGCTTAGAATATTTGCAGAGACAACCCATCCTAAACACTAGATAATGAAGATGGGTAGAATTGTTGGTTGAATATTATTTTGAAATCAAATATATTCTAGGAAAATAAAACATAGTGGCTGATGTCTTTAGCCAAATGTGAAACCTAATGATTGATGTTGTGACAATCCCTATGAAAGAAGAGATCAAGGAATAAATAAAAGAAGATCCTTATTTTAAACCCATTCTAACTAACATAGCTTCTAAACCTCATTACAACCTCTCCCCAAAGTGCCTATTAATGAAGGGATAGAAGGTATGTATACCATAAGAAATTAGAGATTTAAATTATTATCAAAAGTACATATGTTAGACATCTTGGATATATCAAAACCTATGTGATGATATGAAAGTTTGATTTTTGGCTTGATATGAAAAATGATGTATTTGCATACATTAAAAATTGCACAACATTTCAAAGGGTGAAGGCCAAACAAAATAAACCAAGCAAATTATTACACTCTTTAAAAGTCCCAACATAGAAATGAAAAGATGTTACTATGGATTTCATTGTGATATTACGAATGATCAAGAAAGGAAATGATTCTATCTTAGTAATAGTTGATTGTCTATCAGAGATGACTTATTTTATACCTCTAAAATCTATAGACATAGCTGTAGATGTAGTCCAAAAATTTGTACATATGGTATTTCAACTACATGGATGCCCAAAATCGATCACATTAGATAGAGAACATAAGTTTATCTTTGAATTCTAGCAAAACTTCTTCAAGAAACTTGGGATCCAATTGAAATTCAGTACAATATATCACCTAGAAATAGGTGGCCAAAAGAAATGCATTAAGTGAATATTGGAAAATATTTTATGGGGCTATGTCTAAAGTAAACTAAAAACATGGGAGAATTACACACATTTGATTGAATTTGTCTATAATAATAATTATCAAGAATCCATACATTGAACATCATTTGAAGTTGTATGTAGATGAAATTGCCGAACACCACTAACTTCTGTAGATTCAACTTTAGGAGTAGAATGGAAGGAAAAAAAATAAAATCTATGAAAATTATTATTACAAGAGTTAAACAAAATTTGTAAGTAGCCCAAACTATTTCTACTTGGGTCTAGACCTAACTATGGTGGTACCGATGAATTGCCTTTAAGGAATAGCTATCAATAAAAGACAACCCTAAGAACCCTCAAAGCATAGTCCACATGCATTTATTCATTTCTCAATTTTATTTTTAAAGAAATATTTTTACTTTTATCCTATCATGTTTAGTATGCATAATGTTTAATATAACATATATTTAACATTTTACATAACATCTAGAAATGGAATGTCATAATGTCACTATTATCATTAAGAGAATCATCTATTTCACTTATGACCTTTCATGCTTTAAAAAAAGATAATGTAAGCATGCTAGCAACAAGGTATTGCAAATTTTGCTAAGGTTGTTTTTGCTAAAGTTTTGATGGTTAACCCTTCATTTTTTAATGTTATCTTGTAGAATGTACATTCAAGGAAGGTTTAATAACTAAATGAAAATAAATACATGTTCATAAGATCTCAAAATAATCTATTGGAATTTAAATGATTTCCAAATGGTTCTACAAAATAAAAAACATTAAGGAAATCCTATTTTAAAGAATACAAGTAAAATCTTCATGCCAATGTCTATAAGGTGAAACCACCCCACCTTATCTTGGTGCCTATCCAAGTCTCATTCCATAGAATGAGAATTGGGTTTCGCTAACTTGTCTTCAAATCATGTTTTCTTATAAAGGGGATTAGGCTACCATTGTTAGTAATGGGTTCAAATCATAATGGTTGCCATTTTCAAAAAATTTCATTTATTAATAATTCTTTTATAACTCTTGATCAAGATATAGTAACAGTTTCTTTTAAGAATGTTAGTTTCATTAACAACTCCTTCATCTTCATCCAATATTAATTCTCTTGTAAAATGTTCAAGGTCTTATTAATAGAGTGGTGCTTTTCTTTGCACATGATATTTATATCCTGATTTTATTATTCTTCAAGAAATTAAAATTGCAATTCAAATATAGTTATAAGTCATAACACCATTCTTCATAATGCTATAGTGTTATTTACAAATACTAATACTAGTCAAGGAGATACAACTCTTTCTTCTATTGGATCTAATCTATGCATGGAAGACTTTGAACATAAAGCATTAAATTCATACATATTAAAATTGAAGCACTAGATTAGATATGCTAACAATATAGAATGCCTCTAGCAATACAATGAAGAAAGACTAAACAAATTCCTTATATATCTTAATAACATTAATTGTAATATTTAATTTACTATTGAGGAAGGATATAATAACTCCCTTCCTTTCTTAGTTGTTAACGTTAGAGTATTATGCATAATAATAATAATTTGAATAGCTCTTGCAGAATCTATAGGAAGAAAACTTATACAAATAAATACTTGGATGCTAATTCCAACTATCCTTTTAGTTAAAAGATAGAAGTTTTAAGAGCCTTAATGTTTAGAGCCCTTATAACTTCTAATATCAAAACCTTAAAGTAAGAATCTAAACATCTCAATCATGTCTTTAAATTAAATAATTATAACTCTAAAACTATTGAAAAGACTTGGAGTGATAGTATTAACAACTAGCTTACTAAAAGAGAAAGATCTATCAAAGTTAATATTGATACTAAGGAACCAAATGAAGATTTAATTAAGAATTAAAATAATTATAAATATTTAATGAAAATATTATCATACTATATTAGCATTTCTAAAAAACTAGGAAGATTATTAAGAAAATAGAGAATTAATATTATATGTTTACCCATCAATGAAATTAGTGATTGACATGCCCCTAAGAAAGATAGATTAGATAATCTTGATTGTAAAGGTTTTTATCAACTAGAATGCTATTATGAAAAGGCATACAATAGGAAAAGTGGAAGAATCATTCTTAGTAAACTAAAAGGACATGAAGGAGATATAAAACATAATGGAATTGAGAAATTTCTATTGGTAGAACGTTTTAAAATTAGTCCATAAGTAAATTAATAATCATTATTTCAAAGCATTAAAAACTTTATAAATAGGGATTTTTCAATTTTTATAATAATAATAATAATAAATTTATTATTCATTTTACAATAATAAAAATAAAAGTTATCTGATTCTTTTAAATAAAATAATAATAATAAGCATGTCTAACTTTTTCTATGAAACATATAAAGAACCTCTTCAATTATTATTATTATTTAGTGATCCACATGATGAATCTAGAGAGAAATTGAGACTAGTATGGTTTTAAATTGTAAAAAGCAAAAACTCAAATTATACAACTCTTATTAGGGATCATTTTTTGTATAGTAAAATTATATCTTATGATAAAGATAATTCTACACTTTAGGCTAGTCTTCAAGATGGTTAAACTCCTTTCTTTTAATATTTAAAACTTTTATGCTCCTATTAATTGTACAAATAGAATTACTATCTCATATTTTTTTCTTCAAAGCTTACCTAACATTCCTTGATTTTTTAGTGGTGATTTTATTATGTTTGAAAATAATTATAAAAAAATTAGTTAGTATTAAACAAGGATCTCCTCTTTCTCATACTTTATTTGGACTTTTTATTAATAAACTTGAATAGTAGATGTATAAAATACTAACTCATTTTGTAATTACAATTGAAAATAATCATGGCAAACTCTTAATCTATGCTAATGATGTTTTCTTAATTTAAAATCTGATACAAATGCTTAATACTCTTGATGACTTTTGTTAGCATTCAAGAATGAAAGTTAATGTCCCAAAAACTAAAATCATGATTTTTTACACACATAATAAGATGTATGTGGATCAATTAATTTAGTAGGGGGCAGAGTAGGGATGAGGATGAATGAATTATAAAATAAAACTTCAATTTTAATCAAAATTGCTAAAAAAATTACAAAATTGAAGCAAACTCATGAATGTGTATGGTAAAGCTCACCACCTTAAAATCCATTGAAATTGTAGTTATTACCAAGGCTACCATTGTGGTAGATCCTCAAATGCTACATACTCCTCATAGGAAAAATCGTAAAGCTTGGTATCCCATAGAATTTTCAAAGGCCTTGCAAGGGTAAGACTAAATTGTGATGTTCCTACAAGACACACTCACATACTCCTCAAGGTAGAAAAAAATGTTAAGCACACATAGGTGAACCCCTCAAGGTTGTAGCGTAGATCTTCTTGCAATGAGAATCTATGCTTCATAGAGCTCTCAAGAATCATGACAAGATGTGAGTAGAGGATAGATGATTCTACAAATCAAATTTACAAAAGTTATGCTTACAATAGGACATTTATACATCAAGCTCTAAAAATAAATCTAACTTTTAAATGATAGAATCAATGCAATGGAACAATAGATCTAATAACTCAAACCTTGGGAGAATGATGTAACAATGGTGGTGTAATTCCTCAACAAACTAATCAATATTCCAACCCTTCCACTGGTGTAAATCCTTACTTAAGTCAAAGCCAGATGTCCAGCCAATGTGATGAACCAATGAATGTCTTAGATTACATGCAAGTTGAAGGTGTAGGCATGTACTTTAATAATCCTTTTATCCAAGAAATTCTCTTGCAATAATTAGAATTTGGAAAATAGATAGGAATGGGTTTTTTATTTTCTTCAACAACTATCAAGAATGTCCCATTTGAGGTTTGGATGTAAATACAACGAAGGCTAAGACATGGGTGGGATGTTTGAAACATGTTTGGATGTTCATCTTTAGAACTAACTAGATTTTGGTGGAGCATTCATACTTTAGCCTAGACATCCATCATCTTGGATGTCCATCCTCAAGTTGGGACATGCACTTAAGATGAAATATGGGTTCTAAACTTAACCATCTCTTAGCTTGGACATCCACCATGAACCCTAGATGTTTGCTTTGCATTTAAGGTTGGAAAAGGATGAATTTTAACATTGTTACTCTTTCTCCCATACATCTTAGAATTATTGATTTAGTTTTCTTATCTTTTACTTTGATCTTATACTCATCAACTTAATCGATGCCTAAAACATAAGCATACCTTTCCATTATCTAGTTTTTAGACACCAAAACATGGGATAGATCAACATTATCCTTTTTGATGTTGTCTAAGAACTTAAGAATGGTTGAGGAGCATATAATTTAGACCACAAAAGATAAGTCTCAAAGAATAAATCATGTAGATAATAGGAAGTTCATATTGATCATAATATGAAAACAATCTAATATAACATAGTTAGCATAAGTTCATCAAGCATCAAACCTAACAAATGAAAATAAAAAGCTCTAAAACTCTAACAAATGCAACATAATAGAGACAAAAGATGAAAAGTATGTGGAAATGTAAAGGCTAGAGTCCATGCACGTGATATCCTCATTCTCTCTTCCCATTTTTTGAATATCACCCACAAAGGTAGAAAGAGCCCCAAAAGTACTTAATTAGAGTCCCCATACTATTGCTTTGACATATGATACTTATCATCACTACTACTGGGAGCATGAGGCTTTTTCTTTGAATCTACTAGCTTAAGCACAATTTCTTGACACCATTATGAATGAAGGTTCTCTTTGAATCTTGACCTAGAAGATATCTTTTCAAGTTATTAATGAGCATGAGTTCGACTATTAGAGTGGCATTGCTGATAGGTCTTTAGTATCAAAGGACCAAAAAATCTATCAATGGCACCATAGATAAAAGTCCTCTACCTCTTGGAAGATAATTTTCCATTAATATATATCTCCATCTAATCCTCATGAGGATGATGAGATTGGTTCTCATACCCTTGCTACTCCCCCTAAAGATGTGCATTCCCTACAAATGCTAATTCCTCATCAAAATTTTCTATCATGCCTGAGTTATAGTCCTTGGATGGGCCAACATCATAAGCATGAGTAGGAGGAACATGCTCTTGTAATCAAGTGGGAGTTTCAAATGGCTTGTTATTTGAAATGGGAGAAAGTTCCTCCTGTTCTGAGGTGTCAGCCTACCTCCTCATAAGCCTCTAAATTCATCTTTCAAACCTAGATATGTTGTAGCCGATTTTGCCAATGGTGTTGACAAAAGCTCATAAGGCCTTGGTTAAGGGAGAGGTGAGGCTTGGTGCCTTGGGGTGTTGAAGATGCTACTGCTCCTCTAATATGACCACCTCGCATGTCAACATACTTAACAATCCATTTTTTGTCACAAATGATGGGCGTGTTAGGTATGTTAATCTTTGTATTGCTGATGATAAGACCAATTAATAGTGAATGCCCAAAGATTTGGACTTTGAAATCCTTAAATTTGTTGTACCCAAAGTACAATTTCACTCTAGCAAGTAAGAAATAAGGGACTAAAGCTTATTGGGGAAGTAAATAATCATAACTCCAATCTTTTACTATAAGATTATAGTAAATGATGAGCAAATTAATAGATGCATCCACTATCATGTATGCCTTATAAACTTTATTCTTCATGATAAAATTAGGATAACCAAATAACCTCAAACAAAAAATATCTTATGGAAATAACAAATATGATATTTTTGAAAATATCAATAAAGTGTTCATCCACAATCAATGTGATCACGATGCATTAAACCTTAGCAAATCATTGATCAAATTGGGAGACACTACAATAATTATTCTATTTATCAATGATGAAACGCGGTTTGCGTCGGCCGCGATATCGCGTACGCGATATCGCGTCCTTCCCTGCGATATCGCGTACGCGATATCGCAGTCCGCCG